>MU278638.1:0-40021 GCA_022385745.1 Cubamyces sp. BRFM 1775 | reverse complement strand
GCGCGCATGCTCAACAAGGTCGGGCTGCACCACAACGGTAGTAGGGGTGGAGAGGGCGGCGCTGGGGCCGGGGCCGGGGCGGACGACGACTCGGCGGTGGTGGGCCTGGCGCCAGCGGGGATGTCGGCGGTGGTGGAGGATGGGGAGGCGGGGTCGGTCGATTCGGAGGAGGCGCTGGAGGTGGATGGGGGGTCGACGCTGGAGAACGGCTATGGGAACGGGCACGCGAACGCAGACGGGGCGCGGAGCGTGCGGGTGCAGGAATGACTGCTTGCGAGGCGTGCAGGCTCGGCGTCGCAGCGGACGCGTCTGTTCCGGAGACGCGTGCGCATGACGGCTTCTGATGCTCCCCCCGTACCCGCCCTTGCCCCCGCCCTGCAGGCCTCCTCTGGGTTGTCGTCCTCCAGCGTCGTGTATCATACTCACCATCCCCATCCCCATCCGTCTCGTCTTCATTCGCCTCCGAACGTCCAACATCAGGCCCATCCGCAACTCGATCCTCCTCCCGCTCTGAATCATCCTCATCCTCATCATCCCCAGTCTCATCGCCCGCCCCATCTCCAACACCCCTCTCATCCTCGCGCGCACCCACACCCACACTTCCAACAACATCCTCACCACCCTCACCACCCTCACTCGCGCATCCGCCACTCCACCTCGCTCGACGAGCCCCGCCGCTCCGGCTCGGGCTCCGGCTCCGGCTCGCCCGCATCGTCCATCATCCAGTTCGTGCCGCCCTCGCCGACCGCGTCATCCAACTCGTCCGTGTCCTCGATCTCGCTCCTCCCGCCCGCGTCCGCGTCCGCGTCCATCTCCGCGCCGTCCTCCGCGACGTCGCTCGCGCCCTTCGTGGGGTGTGCGTGCCCCGAGTGCGAGGCGGCGCTCTTCCCTGCGGGCGCGGCGGGGTATGCGGGGACGGGTACGACGTCGCCGAGCTCGTCGACGTCGTCTGTCTCTCCGACGTCGCCCTCGCCTGCGGCGTCACCGGCGGCCGCTGCGCGCGGGGCGGCGTCGGTGCTGAGCGGGCTGTTGTTGATCCCCGCGCCGGACCCGTGGTCGTACAAGTCGGCAAAGGCACGTTCTTCGCATGGGCATCAGAATCAGCACCATGACAAGCACCAGCATCAGCTGCAGACGGCGATGTCGTCGGTGCAGACGCTGCCGACGGTGGACGAGGACTCAGAGTACGTGTCTTTCTTTGATTTCTGACTTTCTCTCCCTCCCTCTCTCTCTCTTTCTCTGTGTGTTTTTGGTCGCGGTTTTGGATTGTGTTTCTTGCTTGGTTGCTTGGGTCTCTCTCTTTCTTGCTGGTTTCTGGTCGGGATCTCTTTCCTCCCGTCCCATTTCGAGCTGCTGCTGTTTGACTATTTTATTCTGGTTTATTCTTCGCCTTCGCCCCGCCCCGCCTCCTCCCAACCCAACCCAACTTGCTCGCACGCTCGCACACGCTGCCCCCTTCCTTCCCGAACTTGGCCTACCCACGTCTATCTCTCGCTCCCATCCAACTCTACCGGCGTACCGGCCATCTGACCAGCGCGTCGGAAAGCCAAGCGATCCCCGTTCCCCGTTCTCCATCCCCACGTCGGCCCTGCACCTGCATCCTGCATCTGCGGCTTCTCTGCGCTCCCATCGCTATCATCAGCTTCTGCGCCTGTACATCCCGCTCGAAACCTCCCCTCCGCCGCCACACTCGTTCCCATCCCATCCCATGCCCACCCACAATCCCGTGCTGAGCTTCTGCGCTTCCTTGATCCCGGATCCCTTGTCGCCTCTCTTCTTTCGCATCCTTCGCATCCGTCGTATCTGTATCTTTGCCTCCGCCGTCTGCTTCTGTTGTCTACCTGTACCACATCGCCTTAGACGGACGGACGTCGGCTCGCATCCTATCGCCGCACTGTTACTCATTATGACGAGAGTCGGTGTCGGTGTGTTCGAGCTATACCTGCCTGCCCCTGTCCATCTCCTCCTTGACACGGACGTGCTGTGCTGTCGGCTTCTCAACCCTCAGGCCTCAGGCCTCAGGCACAGCCCGGTCTGGAGATGAGGTTCGGGTGGGGCTCGATACGCGACGCTCGACAATTGCCGACCGCACCGACCCTCCCTCCTTGCATTGGCTTCTATGATCCATCCCATCTTGCTGTCTCTTAGTCTGTTTCTCTAGTTCCCCGCATCCACCACATCGATCCATTCACTCTGGGTTCCTTGATGCATTTACTGTACCACTTCCTTCTTTTTATTGCTTCTCTTTACGTTGACGTACCGCACGACACGATACGATACGACCACGACACCCGGCTGTGACAGTCCCTATGCGCTACGTATACGGTTACGTCCTGCTGTCGGACGGCCTGCTTCTCTCGCCCTGGGCGGAGGGATGGAGTGGCTGCGCTCTGGAGTCCGAGCACGGGTCCGGGTCCTGGGTTCTGAATTCTGAATTCAGGGCTGGAGCCGCACCGCCTCTCAAAGTCTCCCCTGTCCCTTGGCTGTCATGCGTAGCCGGGCTCGGAGCTGCCCTGTGCTCGCTCCCGAGTGCGCGACTGCGCGAGGCCTGGGGGACTTCCGGGGTGCAGGCTTCCCGGGCGTGTGGGCTGGAGCGTTTTCATTCTCTTCGCGCCTACTTTGTTCTTTTCTTGGCTTGCTCCTCCCCCTTGCTTCTCCGCGCTTTCTTACGCTCCGTTTTTCTCTTCTTATCTGAACGCCGGGACAGAGCGCTGATCAGGCTTCCCTTGCAGGTGCCCAAGCCGCATATGCGCACGCTTCGACTGTCAGGCTCAGACGCAGACGCAGACTCACCGCGGCCGCGCACGCAGTGCGCTTGTGCGGCCCCGGACATCCAGGTCGATCCGCCGACCGTGGCGCCCCCACGGGTGCGCAAGGACAAGCTCAAGCTCACGTCGGGCGAGGAAGTACTTTGCTGCCCCGTCGCCGACGTCAAACCGGCCGTCTGGTGCTGGTGCGTCTGTCGAACAGGGATCTGCGCTGACGATGGGCCGGAGAGGCGCCACCGTCATCGTCAGGGTCGGGCTCGTCGGACGGGGATGACGGACGTGGGCGGCTCGGTCGACAGGGAGCCCGTGCTTCGTCGGCGGGTGATCGAGGGGAGGACGCAGCTGCGCGACGGACCCGGGACCCTGCGTCTGTCGTGTGCCCTGCGCGGTCGCTGTGCTGCGGGGAGAGAATGGGAGGTGGACGTGGAGGCTGGAAAGCGATGAGCTCAGAGCAAACGAAGAAAGCCAAGCAAAACGAAACGAAACGAACGAAAACTTCAAGAAAAGGCAAGAAAGAAACAACATAACGACGAAAGCGACTCTCCACTCACCTTGTAGTACTGACGACCATCTTATTCTACTTCTACCATCTTGTACACTAGCTAACTACTACGCCCCCCATAACCAATCGACGCTGGAGGACTACGGAGGTCCTCCCTTTCCCTCTTAAACTCCTTCTCGAGCCCGAACGGCCAACTCCCCAGCCTCTCCTGCACTGTGGACGGTGCGGCGCTCTCCCAGAGCACTTGAGAACCTGGCCCACGGGGCATTATATATATGCGTGCATCGTTCCCAGCGACAGTCACTGGACCCCCGAGATTGGTGTTCGAAGAATCCCGGGACCCGGCCATAGCCCATGGCTGCGTATCAAGAGTACGATTGCCGCGTGCCACCCCCGTTCCGATGCGAGAAGTCTCGAAGTCTCGAAGCCTCGACTCCTCTCTCGATCCCGCGTTATCGTGCGCGGCAATTCGATGTGCGCGTCACGGCGTAAGTACATACAGAGCAAGTGCAGTTGAACGGTCGTGCGACGCGTCTGATGTGTGGCAAAATGCATATGATCGCGTATCGGGCGAGTTCCTAACGTAGCCTGAGGTTCCTAGTAGTGGCAAGTGCAATCTCTGGAGTCTGGACGGATGGGGTTTCTCACTGGTTCCTAGCCATCGCCAGTGACAGCCTGCGGACTGCGATAACCATATGCGCATTGACACTGTACGATAGCTTCGCCGGCCTCGGTGCCTCCCGCACGGCGCACGGGGCCGCACACCCCAATGCGGAGCAGTCCGCCGCGCCTTGAGCTCGAGAACAGACTTTGGGAATCGGGCTGACCAGTGACCGTTGCGTGGGGCCAGCAGCTGATAAGGCGCGCTTCGACCCCTTCTGGTCGTCTTCTGGTGCTCTGGTGCGCGGCCGGTGTGCACTAGCACTCGATCCGTGTTGGGCGCAGAGCTTGTTTGGGGGCTTCCGAAGTTACAGCTCAGTACGAAGATGTGATTCGCTGCGCGACCGCGTGCGACTGGTCGTGATACATCAATATTGGCCAGCCGGGCGTAGGTTAGGACGGGGAGAAGTTGGGAGTGCGCTTCGTTCTCGTAAGTTGCGGGCGGGCGCAGCGTGCGATGCCATCTTGAGCGCGGGCAGTGTCACGTTGGTCGCTTGGGTGAATTTGTCGACGGTCGACGTTATGGTCATAAGCGACGCTGGACGGTCGTGCGATGCAATCGCATAAGAGATGGAGGGGCACTGCATTGTGGGTGCGCGTGAGAGGAGATCGTGAACCTGATTGAACATCGCGCTCATAGCCTGCAGATCCGCCGCTCGGAGAACGAGTTGAAGGTTGAACGATGGCTGATGACAATCTATGGCGACGGTCAGATTTCCGTAATCCCGGTAGTAATGCTTAGACCGAAGGATATCATCCATACGATACCGTCTTCGCTAGCGCTACACTGGACAGAAGGGAACTCACGAGCTCTTACGAGGGACCGAGTGGCTTGCGCGACCATTTGGGCGAGTCCCGCGTGTGGTGTCAATCTGGTGAAATCCGTGAGCAAGCCGTAGTAGTGCAAACTCAAAGACCCTGAGGCCGGAGATAGAGAGATAGAGATAGAGAATATTGAAGTCCCCCAATCCTTGACACTGGTGTTTGGACATCCCATTTCCGAGGGTCTAGTGGCGGTGATACACACTGTGGCTGTAGCGTTTCAGGGGCGAGGTCTTCCAGATACCTGGGGGTGTTCCTGCAAGTCCTGATAAGTAGGTAGGTCAGAACGCGGGGGAGATAAGCGTCGGCAATTCAGTAAGATATGCACCTCGATTGACTTCATACTGTGTACGCACAGTACGCTAACGCCCGGCAATTTCTTATCGTCGCTATGTCTTGTATCGCTTCATGCCAATGGATGATGATTGGCCACATATTCTGACACACATAGTTAGACATCGTTGCTGCTGGGAGCATGGCCAGTGACAAGACGACGTCCATTAGCTTTGGGAAGCGACGACACTGGTCTTGGTGGTTATGAATGTAATGAATGCCCCTGTCACATATCAACACGCGTTCTCTAAGGTCTTCAGCAGCGATTTTCTGTCGATTTCGCGAGTATTGATACTGGCACTGGTGAGGATAGTATTGACGAGCTGAATTTGTGAGCGCTCGTCATCTACCACGCTTGCCATAAGAGGACCACCCCTTCACATTGACCCCGTCACATTGACGCTCTGCGCCAAGTAACTCTCGGTCGGACGACGGACATCATGTGTGCCGGTCATTCCAGTACTTATCAGCTGCTACTTACATGTACGACCGACGACCAAGGGCGAATCCCATGCCCTACGGCATGGCATACTTTGTACGCTGGAGATCTAACGATGCCGTTGAGGTGCTAGTGAGGTATGGTATGCCGCACGCGATCCAAAGGCAAACTTGTACCTCAAGTTGCTTGTCATCTACCCCAGTGCAAGAGTGCAGGGCTCATTACCAGCTGCCATCGATACACCGCCATCGATATGGTGCCAAGTGCTCATGTGGCAAATGGCCAACATTCATCCATGATCCGGTATGGAAGACCATCTCCACAAGGTAGGGAGGTTGGTAGTGCGAGTGCCGGACACAAGACCTCGTGAGTTACTTTGTACGGACATACCCTCTGTGCTGTTTCCCGTGCATATACCGCGGTACCGGTATGCTTGGGTGTACTACCTTGTCTGATATACGCATGCACCGGAATAGCCGACGAGTTTGTGCACCTCCGCTGAGACCAATTAACTTCAAGCCCTTTCTATCCTCCGATCCACCACTGCGGCCTCCATTAGTGCACGTGGTGAACAATGGCTACACCTCTCGACGAGACGAAGAAGTCCACCTCAAATTTTCAAGTCGATGCATTGGGGTTTGATGCACAACTGGCTGATACAGACTCGGAGACCATAGCTAGCGATAACGCTGCGCTAGCTGCGCTGGGCTACAAGCAGGAGTTCAAACGAGCATTGGCCCCGCTTGGAGTATTCGCCTTTAGCTTCAGCCTCGCTGGGATTTTCCCGTCTATAGCGTAAGTTCTTGGTTTAGTTTTTATCTCTAAATCCAACTCATATGACATATCTTGTAGAACAGTTCTGATATTCGCCTTGCCGTATGGCGGGCCTGTCGCCATGGTGTGGGGTGTAAGCAAGTACGACTCTAGCGCAATGCGTCGCAGCTGATTATTTTGCACAGTGGGCGACCGCCGTGACCTTCATATTCTGCATTGGTCTGGCCCTTGCCGAGCTCGCGTCATCCGCGCCAACCTCTGGCGGTTTGTATTACTGGACTTGGGACCTTGCGAGCCCGAGGTGGAGGAAGTTACTTTCGTGGATTGTTGGTTGTGAGCGTTGCTCTCCAATGCCTCGCGTCTCAGATGGCTGATATGAAACCGTGGCGCCAGACACCAACTGCATAGGGCTAGTCGCTGGTTTTGCCTCTGTAGAGTGGGGACTAGCCGTACAAATTATGGCTGCAGTAACAATTGGCACAGACAGCAGTTTCGTGCCGACGACTGCTCAAACGTTGTAAGCTGCTCACTTCTAGAGAGTATTCCCATGCTGGAGTAACTGACGTGGGGTTAGCGCGCTGTATGTTGCGCTGCTCGTTGTCCATGGTTTTCTCTCGTCCTTGGCGACGTCTGCTATCGCTTTGTTGCAAACGATTTATGTTGCTGTCAACACTCTGTGAGTACTTGCGCGCTTCCGGGGGTGAAGTAGTATGCTGAACGCCCGACTCTATCACGCTCAGGTTGCCCCTCGCTGTCGTCGTCGCAATGCCGATCGCGACACCCAAAGAGTTCAAAAACACGGCGGCGTACGCGTTCGGCGCGTTTACCACCTGTACGTCCCTTGATTTTATGATCAAATGCGCAGATCGTCCTGATCCACCTTTAGCCAAGGCTCAAAGTGGTTGGCCCAACGAGTTCGCTTTTGTGCTGAGTTTCCTTGCACCACTCTATGTCATCTGTGCGCGAAATAGCCCATACCTGCATGATCGTCGGAAAATGGCTAACGAGGCACGTACAGCCGGATTCGAGTCATCCATACACATGAGCGAAGAGGCCCACAATGCTCGCACCGCCGTTCCTTGGGCGATCGTCTGCACAGTCGGCATATCGAGCTTCATTGGTTGGGGTGAGCCGTCTTAAAGTGATACGGTCAGAAGCGCAACCGAAAAGCTCGCTAACGATCAAGCGGATAGTGGTCAATATTGTATTTGCATTTTGCATGGGTACGGACCTGGACAGTATAATCGACAACCCAATAGGACAGCCAACAGCCACCGTGAGGTTTGCACCTCTCTTGTCGACGTCTAAGTTGCTGACTGGTCCCGTGAAGATATTTTTCAATAGCTTTGGTCGCAACGGCACGCTGGCATTGTGGTCTTTGGTAGCTTTTGCTCAGTAAGTCCAAGCTATTACTTTCAGTGACTGCATGGCCGATCCTATTTGATAATAATCACCCTTGCTCGAACACTAGGTTTATGGTAGGAGCAAACGGGGTAAGCCAGATCCGCCGCCGAGGTCCCATGGACGTACTAACTATGTCGTCAGCTCACCGTGGCGTCCCGGCAAATGTTTGCCTTCGCGCGTGACCGTGGCTTGCCCTTGTCCGGCCTCATCTACCGCATGAACAAACGAACGCAGACGCCTGTCAACGCAGTCTGGGCCTCCGCGTTTGTGTCATTCCTCCTCGGTCTTCTCGCCTTCGCAGGACCAACGGCATACTCCGCGATCTTCACGATCGCGCTCGCGGGCCAGTACACGGCCTTCATCATACCGATGACGAGCCGGTTCCTAGGGGGCAAGAAATGGGTTCCGGGGCCGTTCACGCTTGGCAAATTCGTACGTCTGAATCGTCGTGTCGTGGCGTGCATCGTGTGTTTGCTCACTCAGGTGCAGGGATTGCCCGTCACTGTCATTGCGGTCACATGGATGACGTTCTCCCTGGTCATCCTCGCCTTCCCGGCTAGACCAGCACCTACTGCAGAGTCGATGAACTATATGGTCGTTGTTTACTGTGGGTGGCTGACGCTGTGTCTTGTCTACTACTACTTCCCAGTGTACGGCGGCGCGCGCTGGTTTAATGGTCCACAGAAGACCCTGGAGGAGGTAGATGCGGTTGGGATTGGGCATGAGTCGACGTAAATACAGTTCTAGGATGTGTTGTGGTGTGAGTGAGTGATCCCCTTTGACTTTTACCCGTTCTAATTCTAATTTTATGACCATTATATTCGATCTCGGAAGAACATCTTCGCAGGCACAGAGAATGCATGGCATGCGTTGTGATATCGTAAGTCGGAACGATGCATCGAAATAAGCGACAACCTTCCATTTCGATCCTCATTGTATATCGGCAAGGTACGATGCAAGGCCACTGATTTACCAGAAGTACAGAGAGTACACCAATGAGCGGGCGCTTGGCGGATTCTGAACTACTACGGTTGCCAATCAGAGAACGCCTCCAAATATTAACGCTCCGACCGGTGAAAGCCTTGGACGCGACCAAGTCGTCAACGCGTCAATTGCTTGAACGTTCGCAGGTTACTCACCCCGCATGGCAAGC
Source organism: Cubamyces sp. BRFM 1775 (assembly GCA_022385745.1). NCBI lineage: Eukaryota > Fungi > Basidiomycota > Agaricomycetes > Polyporales > Polyporaceae > Cubamyces > Cubamyces sp. BRFM 1775. The sequence continues at coordinate 31,166 of MU278638.1, read as the reverse complement.
CATTCGCTCGACTATCTGCATAAACGACGAACGTGCAACTGTCAAACTTCGTGTGTTACGTGTCGCTATGCTCCGCCAGGGAGCCAATGAGGCCAGATGATCATTATCGGACCGTCCACGACTCCAACACGAGCCTGAAAGGACCACTGACTCCCGCAGAAGCTCAGGCTAGCCGCCGTACCATCAGAAGGACGGACGTCTGCTCGACGAATGGTCAAGCTTCAAGTGGGACCACCACTACCAGTGCCAGTGCTTCGAGGTAGGGAAGTCGACAGTAGTCACGCTGGGTATGCCGGTCGCGGTGGGCATGCGATCGTGGTCTCGTAAAGCATTAGAACGCCTTGAAAGATCTGCCTCGTGCGTCTTCTACGGTTCGCGTGGGTGTGTGGTCTGCCTCTTCTGCAACCACGTTGTGCTAATACTTAGTGTCAGACTGCAGTCGAGGGAGCGGATAGCCTTATTGAGCCCATAGCCGCTTCTCCACGACAGCTGCAATCATGAACTCTGATGGACATAGAAGAGCCGACCGTTCTCCGTGCACTGTACGCAGATATGAAAGTGGCTCAAGACAACCTCCCGCGACGGTCTGCTATTGTACCTCCGCCTCTCGCATCTCTCGTCAGTCCGGATGGCTACCCCGCTCAATGAGAAGAAGAAATCGACGTCGTCCGTCGATGTCAACGAACTAAGGCTAGATCGACGAGTGGGATTCGATGCGGAGAGCGTGTCGAGCGATAACGCAGCCCTGGCGAAGCTGGGCTACAAGCAGGAGTTCAGACGAGCATTCGCCCCGCTCGGAGTGTTCGCCTTCAGCTTTAGTCTGGCCGGCATCTTCCCGTCTCTAGCGTGAGTCTATTCATCTAACTTTGAGTCTATCGCATCTCACACATTCTGCAGGACCGTTTTAATTTTCACATTGCCGTATGGCGGGCCCGTGACTATGGTTTGGGGAGTCAGTACTAGCTGCCACTCGTATAACGTATGCCGTAGCTGATCTTTCCGCAGTGGGCGATATGCGCGTTCTTCATACTCTTCGAGGGTCTCGCTCTTGCCGAGCTCGCGTCTGCCGCACCCACTTCTGGTGGCTTGTATTATTGGACTTGGGATCTGGCGAGTCCGAGGTGGAGGAAGCTGCTTGCGTGGATTGTCGCCTGTGAGTATCAGGTTGTGTCTTGCATACATGAAGACGCTGAGACGTAGCCCGATGATGCAAGATACGAACTCAATGGGGCTCATCGCTGGGTTCGCCTCCGTCGAATGGGGCCTTGCCGTGCAAATCATGGCCGCAGTGACAATAGGCACAAATAGTGCTTTCGTCCCTACGACTGCCCAGACATTGTGAGTCTTTTTGGGAGTGTTGCCTGCTAGTGTGACTGAGTTGGAGTAGCGCCTTGTTTGTCGCGCTGCTTGTCGTTCATGGCTTCCTTGCGTCTCTTGCGACTGCTGTAATTGCTTTGCTGCAATCGTTCTACGTTGTCATCAACACTTTGTGAGTATCTCAATCATCTGGGTGAAGTGGCGTAGCAAATGTTCAAGGCGGAGGGTTTCAGGTTGCCCATCGCTGTCATCATCGCGATGCCGATCGCTACTCCCAAGGAGTTCAAGAATACAGCCGCGTACACTTTTGGCGCGTTCACCACCTGTACGCCTTCAGTTGTCCATCGCTGCAAGCGTGCATTCCCCTGATTCGCCCCTTTCAGCCAGAGAGCAGAGTGGATGGCCGGACGGGTTCGCCTTCGTACTCGGCCTTCTCGCGCCACTCTACACCATCGGTGCGTAGAGCAGTGTGTATCTGCCCGTACGAAAAACAGTGATATGTGAACCGCATATAGCTGGTTTCGAGTCGTCCATACACATGAGCGAGGAGGCTCACAACGCTCGCACTGCCGTCCCTTGGGCGATCGTATATACGGTCATCATATCTAGCGTGATTGGTTGGGGTGAGTTATCACGAATGTCGACGCATCTCGAACTAAAACAGAGGAAACACTGACGTTCGCATGGGTAGTGGCCAACATCATCTTCGCGTTTTGCATGGGTACCGATCTGGACAGTATTGTAGACAACCCAATAGGGCAGCCCACGGCTACTGTGAGGTCCCACCGCTCATTTCGGCGCCTTGATTGCTGATGGGTTCAACGAAGATATTCTTCAATAGCTTTGGTCGGAGCGGCACGTTAGCGCTATGGTCTTTTGTAGTTTTCGCTCAGTGAGTCCTTCCCGAACAGCCCACATGTGAGAATGCCTGATGACGATCGTCGTTGCGTCCGCACGTGCCCATCAGGTTTATGGTGGGGCAAAATACGGTGAGTGAGCCTGTGGTCCGCCCTGGAAGCATCGTAGTTGGGTGCTAACGGCCACCTTGATAGCTCACCGTAGCATCCCGACAAATGTTCGCCTTCGCGCGCGACCGTGGCCTGCCCTTCTCCGGTATCCTCTACCGCATGAACAAGCGCACGCAGACGCCCGTCAACGCCGTCTGGGCCTCGGCGTTCGTCGCGTTCCTCCTCGGCCTCCTTGTGTTCGCTGGTCCGACGACGTACTCTGCCATCTTCACGATTGCGCTCGCCGGACAGTATACGGCGTTCACGATACCGATGGCGAGCCGGTTCTTGGGTGGCAAGAAGTGGGTTCCTGGACCGTTTACGCTTGGAAGATATGTAAGTTCTCGTGGTATCGCACACCAACACGCGTTCGCTTGCTGAAGTGCATGGACAGGGACTACCTGTCACCATCATCGCGATCGTGTGGATGGCCTTCTCCATGGCCATCCTCGCCTTCCCTGCCAAACCGGGTCCCAGCGCGGAGTCCATGAACTACATGGTCGTCGTATATTGCGGATGGATCGGTTTGTGTCTCCTCTATTACTACTTCCCGGTGTACGGTGGCGCGCGTTGGTTCCACGGCCCACAGAAGACGCTGGAGGAGGACGCGGAAGGAGTGGATGTGGGGTGCAGGTCGGCGTAAATCCCGTTCAGTGCGCGTCGTTATGTGAGTACATGGATGGGTCATGGAAACGTCGTGCCTCATATTTTTACTGCGATAGGCTACACCGGAGGCGGGTTTCCGTTTCATATGCCTATCGTGAGATACGTCGTCGCAAGATTAGCTCACTGTCGGTGCCTCGAGCGCGATAGCTCTCTTTGTCAGCAGCACACGCTGTTGTTTTAGCCTTCGTTTGAAGGATGAATAGCACAGTGGTTGGGGTTATGATAGGTGCAGGCAGGGCAGATGCGACATCAACGTCTCTGCGTCGCTCGAGTCTGACTCCGCTCAGAGAGCCAATCTGGACATGGGTCAGATGTCCTCTGCGGACGAGAAGAAGTACCCCCATCGAGGCACATAGCGCCACATTATTTGATGAGCTCACGACACGTCCGACTGACTGCTACACTCTAGGTAGCTGAGCATACAATACAGTATGGAAAGTGCGACCCACCCCCTAGGCCCAGGACGCTCACGTAACTGCTTACGGCCGCACAACTCTCGCCGCCGCGTGCGCGTGAGGACCGTGACTGGCAGTACAGTATCGCTCTACAAAAGGTACCTTGCTTCCTCGCAATACGCGACGAGCTTCCCTGGCAGTCGATCGGTACCGTGCGCCGGCTACAAAGTAACATACGAACCCTTTGCTAACGCTAACGAAGCGTCGGTCTTCTCCATCCTCCTCGGTCGGTCGCACGCGATGTCCCCGCCGCCCTCTATTGAACGAAAATCGGCCTCGTCCGAGTCTCGCGTCCAGGTCTCGGAGGTTCCGGTGGGACTTTCCGAGGCCGATGGGCGGCACAGTCACGGTGCGACTCGGAATGACGGAGAGATAGACCGCGGCAGCGTCGAGAGCGACAGCGACAATGCGGTGCTTGCGGCACTGGGGTACAAGCAGGAGTTCAAGCGGGCGTTCACGCCGTTTGAGACGTTGAGCCTGAGCTTCACGACTATTGGGCTCTTCCCGTCTGTCGCGTACGTCTCTCACCTCTTCCTTATCTCAACTACCACTGCAGAGATCGCTGCTGAGACTTTGTGCTTTGCTAGGACGGTTCTCGTGTTCGCCCTGTCGAACGGCGGGCCAGTCGCGCTAGTCTGGGGTGTAAGCATCCGTACCCGCCACTGCGCTTAGCAGAACCTCCGACGAGGCTCCACACTGACCGAAGACCCCGTGTATGTGCAGTGGGCGATATGCACCTTCTTCCTCACGTTCGCGCTCGCGCTGTCAGAGCTCGGCTCAGCAGCGCCGACATCGGGCGGCCTGTACTACTGGACATGGGACCTGTCGAGCCCCAAGTGGCGCAAGGTCCTCGCGTGGCTCGTTGGCTGTGAGTGCCGCCGGATTCGCCCCCCCCTCTCCCCACTTCCGGTTGCCAAACCGTTCAAGTATGCGATAGGCAGCAGAGTCGCTGACGGGGAGGTGTGATCTGGATATAGACACGAACTCGATGGGCTTGATTGCGGGCTTTGCGTCCCTCGACTGGGGCTGCGCGGTGCAGATCATGGCGGCGGCTTCGATCGGCAGCGACGGGGGCTTCGTGCCTACGACAGCCAACACCTTGTGAGTTTGCTCCAACATTGTGTCCTCGCACGGACCGTCGTGATTTCACAATTCTCTGTTGCTGATAGGTTTCGGGATATTCTTTGCAGCGCGGTGTTCGTCGCTCTGATCTGCGTCCAAGGCTTCTTGGCCTCGATGGCCACTCGGATCCTTGCGAGGCTGCAGGGGCTGTATGCGGCGCTCAACGTGTTGTGAGTATTTTGATATTGCATAAGTAGAGGTTACGGAACGGCACCGACGCAAATCGTTGATCTCTGCGCACTGGCAGACTCCCTTTAGCTATCATCATAGCCTTGCCCGCAGCCACGCCCAAGGAGTATCGTAACACGGCGTCCTACGTGTTCAGCGGGTTCGAGAATTGTGCGTAATAGGCCCTCCGTCCGAATCACATCCTACCTGCGGGGCAAGTTCAAGGCGGAGTGTTGACCGGAATTCACTTTGACAGTGAACGGATGGCCGGACGGATTTGCGTTTGTCCTGAGCTTCCTCGCGCCCCTTTTCGTCATAGGTAAGCCGTTCTAGCAAGGTATCCCCCGCACATGTGGACGGGCTTGCTGACTTCCCCCTGTGGTGCAGCCGGCTTCGACTCGCCCGTACACATCAGCGAAGAATCTCACAACGCCCGCACCGCCGTGCCCTGGGCGATCACAGGCGCGGTCGCGACAGGAGGAGTACTAGGCTGGGGTACGCTCTTCCTCCTCTGACATTTCCAGTTCGGCGCTGACGTTCCTCGCGCGCGTCCAGTCGTGATGTTGGTCATCGCGTTCTGCATGGGCTCGGATATAGGAAGCATTCTCGCGAACCCTATAGGACAGCCGATGGCCACCGTGCGTCGGGCGCTTATCCACGCCGAGCTCTTGTTCTGTGACGCTGACCACGTAGCTGTTGCAGATACTGTTCAACAGCTTCGGACGTGATGGTACGCTCGCGGTTTGGTCTGTAATTGTGTTCGTGCAGTAAGTCCCATCAGGCTTCTGTGTGTTAGTGGTTCTCTGATATTAACGCTACCACCGCCATGCCGCAGATTCTTGATGGGTGCAAATGCGGTGAGTGCAGTGTTATCACTACAGCCTAAAGACCGTACTGAACGCTTGCGCCCCGCTAGCTCATGGTGGCCTCGCGACAACTGTTTGCCTTTGCCCGCGACCGCGCTGCGCCGTTCTCGCGGTTCATATACCGAGTAAACAGGCGAACCCGCACGCCGGTCAACGCAGTGTGGTGTGCCGCGTTCGTCGCTTTGCTCCTTGGCCTTCTTGTCTTTGCTGGCCCGGCCACCTACTCCGCCATCTTTGGCGTGGCGCTGTTGGGACAATATACGGCGTTCAGCATACCCATGGCGGCGCGATTCTTGGGTGGCAAGGAGTGGCATCCAGGGCCATTCACTCTTGGACGCTTCGTAGGTCTCAATACCGTCCCAATACCAGGACCAACACTAACTCCCATTTTTCCACGATTACACAGGGGCTCCCTGTCGCTGTGTTGGCCGTGTTGTGGATGATGTTCTCTACCGTCATCCTCACATTCCCTACCTCCCCGGGCCCTGACAAGAACACGATGAACTACACGGCAGTCGTATACTGTGGATGGGTTGGGCTGTGCCTGCTGTACTACTATCTCCCAGTGTACGGCGGCGCATGCTGGTTCAATGGGCCGCAGAGGACGGTGGACGAGGCGGGTCTCCCGTCCCTTCCTTGTCCTTCTCCGGAAGACGCAGTCGAGACGAAAGGGAGACCATCTTTGGACGAGAAGCAAGTGGCATGAGGGGCGGATCGGACGCTGTTAGGCGATAGAAGCAGCCACATTGGAGGGGTGAGTCTTCTCATCAAACCCAATGTGATTCGCTGCCAAACTTTGCTCGCTGGACGTCAAGATTGTGTCAGCTGCAGTTCGCGTGATCGTCCTCGCAGACGTCGCCCTCCATGCAGCGCTAGGAGTGTACGAAAGAGCACGCATTCATTTCTCGTGGGTGGATGCATGTATGCTGCCATAACGACAAGGGGCTGTATGCGCGTCCTCAGAGAGGTAATCTCTAGGACGAACCGGAAATGCTTATCGTAGAGCATATCGAACATTTGTCAACTGAACAGAACTCTCTAATTCTTTGTTCACCGGGCGCAGGAAGGGTTCAATGTCCCTTTGACGTGAGAATACCGTCCATTCCTCCGTGCTGCGACAACAGTCATAAGCATCCCCTCGCAAGGTCCTGCGCAGCCTTTGCGTCAACCTGCGGCTATGTCCTCCAACACCTCAGACGAGGTGAAGACCAGTGCCTCCCCTGCCGTAGTCCAAGTAGCGGAAGTCGCGCAGCTCGGCCAACATACACGCGATGAATACGAAACCGACAGCTTCACGAGCGACAGCGCCTTCCTGGCCACGCTAGGATACAAACAGGAGTTCAAGCGCGCTTTTCGACCCATCGAAGTCTTTGGCCTTAGCTTCAGTATCATAGGCATCTTCCCGTCAATCGCGTACGTGCACTTGATTGCATCCTCACACCATGTACTGACTATGTTTGCAGCTCTGTGATTGTATTCGCCATACCGTACGGCGGTCCCGTAGCGTTAGTATGGGGTGTAAGTGGTATGATTGTTTAATTCGACCGGAGCAGCGCTGATGCGACACTGGGCTACAGTGGGCGGTGTGCATGTTCTTCATCATGTTCATCGCCATGGCATTGGCGGAGCTGGGTTCGGCAGCACCCACTTCCGGGGGATTGTACTATTGGACATGGCACTACTCGTCATTGAGGTGGCGAAAGCTTCTGTCGTGGCTCGTAGGATGTGAGTACTACTCGACAACTGCCGTGCATGCATCCACTTAACAATGATGCATCTGGTAGATTCCAACTCCATGGGCCTCATCTCCGGTGTCGCCTCTGTAGACTGGGGATGCGCCGTACAGCTCATGGCCGCCGTGTCTATTGGTACGAACCAGCGATTTGTTCCTACCACGGCCCAAACATTGTACGTATCAGCGAAACCTGCTCTGCATGAATGCGAGGGAGCATAGTACCCAAACTCATGCATGCGGCAGTGCGGTGTATGTTGCAATCCTGGTCTGTCAAGCGATGATGACGTCCTTGGCAACTTCGGTAGTCGCTCGCCTGCAAGGCCTTTTCGTCGTGCTCAATATCGTGTAAGTCCGCTCTGTTGTACTTCAACCTAGTGGCGATGATACTAAAAGCGCCTCGTCACGTACGACAGACTCTGTTTGGCCGTCATCATCGCCCTCCCGGCCGCTACGCCTGCAGAGTTCAAGAACACTGCATCGTTTGCATTTGGAGGGTTCGCCAACTGTACGTCGTCGCTTAGTATCCCGATTTTTGACCATCTACAACAACTGATACGTTGGCTATCGTTATAGTCTATGGCTGGCCAAACGGCTTCGCGTTCATCCTCAGCTTCCTCGCGCCGATGTGGACAGTCGGCGAGTAGTCGCACATGGTCTACTGATGTCTATCTATAACACCCCATTGCATCACAGGGGGGTTCGATGCACCCGTGCACATCAGCGAAGAGGCGTCCAACGCTCGCACTGTGGTCCCATGGGCGATCGTCAGCTCGGTTGGCATCGCTGGCCTGCTGGGATGGGGTGAGCAAGTATTCATCTTACACTCCGCCTTGAGGAGGTGCTGACGAATGCGAGCTGTTTAGTGATCAACGTGGTCATCGGGTTCTACATGGGCACTGACCTCGAGGGAATCATGGCGAATCCTATCGGGCAACCTATGGCCACCGTAAGCCATGCTCGAGCTCATGCTTTCTGGCGACGAGGCTCTGACGCGAGTCTGCCCAGATCCTGTTCAACAGCCTCGGGCGTAACGGCACCTTGGCGATCTGGTCTGTCGTAGCATTAGTTCAGTACGTCGAGATCCGCGCGCCTTCGGTGAACGCTGGCATTCTGACTACGCGCCGCCAGATTCATGATGGGCTCAAGCAGTGTGAGTCCCCCACGTCTATCCTCCGGACATCAACCATCAGACGAGCTGACCACCGACCCCCTCCTACCAGCTCACCACGGCCTCGCGGCAGATGTTCGCCTTCGCCCGGGACGGCGGGATGCCCTTCTCGGGGCTCATCTACCACGTCAACACGCGCACGCGCACGCCCGTGAACGCCGTGTGGGCCTCCGCGCTCGTCGCGGGCGTGCTCGGCCTGCTCGCGTTCGGCGGCTCCGCCGCGAACTCGGCGATCTTCAGCCTGTCGATCGCGGGCCAGAACATGGCGTTCTCGATCCCCATCTTGTGCCGCTTTATGGGCGGGAGGGAGTGGGCGCCTGGGCCGTTCCAGTTGGGCTGTTTCGTGAGTCCGAGTCCTTGGCAGGCTGTTGATCTGATTGCTGAAGGGTACGCCGACCTCGCAATGATTGTAGTCCCTCCCGGTGGCGGTTATCGCCGTGGCTTGGATGGTGTTCTCCACCACCATTACCGCATTCCCTTCCGCACCCGGACCCGACGCGAGCTCGATGAACTACGAGGTCGTGGTCTTCGGGGCGTGGCTCGCGCTGTGCCTCGGGTACTTCTACGTGCCCGTCTACGGCGGCGTGCACTGGTTCAACGGGCCGGTGAGGACCATCGACGGCGCGGATCGCGCTTCGCGAGGTTCCCCAGAAGACGCTGTTGAGAGGAAGGAGAGCCCGTCTTTGGACGAGAAGCAGAGAGTGTGATGGAGCATCAGGATCTACGAGATGGAAGCTGGCGGTTTCTTGGGGAGTGTCTGTCTTCTTATCGTATCAAACCAAAGAGGTTCGCGCAGCTTACCCAATGCCCCTTGGACAGCGAGGAGAGCCTGAGTGTACGAAGTACGATGCACACAATGTAAATGCTGCGCAGTGCCGGGAATAATCGAAGAACATGTTGTAACCAATAGCGATGGATAAGGGCCCGGCTCTGCTGAAGCGACATCGCCAGGTGACCGCGTCCTGACATCCCCCCCCCCCCCCCAAGGACTTCTCAGCTCTGAAAAGTCCCCTATCGCCGCAGGCTCGTAAAAATACAGGCATGATCAAATTGCCGTGAGCGCACCACCGTGACGATGATAGCTGAGGGGGGGATTTGCGCTCCGGATCCTTATCGCGAAGCGTACGGAGACGGAGGCGCGGTCAGAACTCTGCCCTCTGCGTTCTGCGTTCGCCAACGCGGAGAAGATCACGAAACGCGCTTGACGTGAGAGTCACCAGCAGTCCGCTGTTCCGACGGGGGAGAGGTGTCGTGACGACGACCCGCCCGGCCACTGGCATGGTCATAAGTAGATGGTAGATGGGCGTATCCTCAGAGTTCGCGGGACTTCTGTTTCTTGCTGTGGTCCGCCAGTCCGCCAGTCTGCCAGTCTGCCGGTGTTATCATGTCTTCTGGTGACTCGACCGAGAAGAAAGCCGCCTCGCCGACGCTCGTGCAGGTCGCAGAGGTCGGGCAGCAGGGGAAGCAGGCGCATAATCACAACGAGACAGATAGCCTGGCTAGCGATACTGCGGTCCTCGCCTCGCTGGGGTACAAGCAGGAGTTCAAGCGTGCTTTCCACCCGGTCGAGGTGTTTGGGCTCAGCTTCAGCATCATAGGCCTGTTCCCGTCCATCGCGTGCGTACTTCTCCTTCTCCGTCGTCAAATGCGAGCGCTGCTTGTTGACAACCGCGTCCGCAGCTCTGTGCTCGTATTCGCCCTTCCGTATGGCGGGCCCGTGGCACTAGTATGGGGTGTAAGTCGTCTTTTCACTTTTCACGGTCACCTGGCTGCACACCCCTGACACGCCCGACGGGCTGCACAAGTGGGCCATCTGCGCGTTCTTCCTCATGTTCCTCGGCATGACGCTGGGCGAGCTCGGCTCCGCGGCGCCCACCTCCGGAGGCCTGTACTACTGGACGTGGACGTACGCGACGCCGAGGTGGAGGAAGGTCCTCTCCTGGGTTGTAGGATGTAAGTGATACCAATTTAAGCACCGTTGGCACTCGTCCGTTGAGTTTGAGCTTTCATACTCACTATCATGGCACACGCGCTCGGGCGCGCGGGCGGTTGTAGATTCCAACTCGATGGGCTTGATCGCAGGGGTAGCCTCGATCGACTGGGGCTGCGCGGTGCAGCTCATGGCTGCCGTCTCGATAGGGACGAACGAACGCTTTGTGCCGACGACGGGCCAGACCTAGTATGTATACTAACATGCGCTTTCCAACCTTCGATCCGAATTGTGGCGGACTGAGAGAGGATGCGTGTGGCAGTGCAGTCTTTGCGGCGCTCTTGATGTGCCATGGCGTCGTGTCCTCGTTGGCGACGGCGGTGGTCGCGCGGCTTCAGGGCGTGTATGTCGTTTTGAACATACTGTGAGTGGGTCTTCGGCGCAGTGCACCTTTTGGCGGCCTATGCTGACGAGAGGGTCAATATCGTGAACAGACTCTGTGTGGCCGTGATCATCGCTTTGCCGGCGGCGACGCCTGCCGAGTTCAAGAACACTGCGTCGTATGCGTTTGGCGGCTTTGCCAACTGTGAGTGATGGTCGTAGAAGACTCTGGCCATACCATTCACATGATTGCAATCTTTGTAGTCTACGGATGGCCGAACGGGTTCGCATTTATTCTCAGCTTCCTCGCGCCGCTCTGGACCATCGGTAAGTCGCAGCTAGTGACTTCGTTCCCATGCACAATTCCCATATGAAATGGGTCGTAGGCGGTTTTGACGCACCCGTACACATTAGCGAAGAGGCCTCCAATGCTCGCACAGTCGTTCCCTGGGCGATTCTCAGCGCGGTTGGTATCTCCGGTGTGCTTGGCTGGGGTAAGTTTCCTGTTACTTGGCATTTGAGAAAAGTCGTAGCTCACTCGAACTTCAGCTATCAATGTAGTCATTGCGTTTTACATGGGCACCGACTTGGAGAGCATCTTGCAGAACCCCATCGGACAACCGATGGCTACAGTAAGATTCGTTTTCATCTTTCTTCGCAAAGCTTGGCTTGATATGTCACCGCTCTAGATTCTGTTCAACAGCCTGGGTAGGAGTGGAACTTTGGCCGTTTGGTCTATAGTCGTTTTTGTTCAGTATGTCTCTGCCACCTATTATAATAACGAACGCTCACCTCCGTCCTAGGTTCTTGATGGGCTCGAGTAGCGTGAGCGTCACCCTCCTAATCTCTCACTGGCACCAAGTCCTACCCAACACTAGTGCTGACTATGACGTTCGTAGCTAACAGCCGCCTCCCGCCAAACGTTCGCCTTCGCCCGGGACGGCGCGCTGCCCTTCTCGCGCTTCGTCTACCACGTCAACACGCGCACGCGCACGCCCGTGAACGCCGTCTGGGCGTCCGCCTTCCTCGCGCTCATCCTCGGGCTCCTCGCGTTCGCCGGCCCGACCGCGAACTCCGCCATCTTCAGCCTCGCGATCGCGGGCCAGTACACCGCGTTCACCATCCCGATCGTGAGCCGCTTCCTGGGTGGCAGAGAATGGGTCCCTGGACCGTTCTCTCTTGGTCGTTTCGTGAGTCGCAGGTCTCCTTGTACTGGCACGTCTGCTGCCTGTGTGGACTCCTCACGTTTGGCCCCTCACAGTCTCTCCCGGTCGCAGTGATTGCGGTAGCGTGGATGGTCTTCTCCTTCGTCATCCTCGCGTTCCCCACCGCGCCCGGGCCCGACGCGAACGGGATGAACTACATGATCGTCGTGTTCGGCGCGTGGATCGTGCTCTGCCTTGTCTACTTCTACTTCCCCGTCTACGGCGGTGTGCACTGGTTCAACGGCCCGCAGATCACCTTGGAGGAGGCGCAGCGCGCGGGCCTGCGCATCGCCTCGGCGCCGGGGGCGGATGTTGGAGGAGGAGGGAGGAGCAGTGCGTCGTCGTCGGATGAGAAGCATGACGCATGAGGAGTGAAGGCGAACAGATGTTTCTTCGAAGCGTGAAGTGTGGGTGAGTCTAATCAGTTGCAAGTGAGAAGCCTGGTACTCAGTGAGAGATAGCGAATGATGGTAGTGAGAGGTCAAGTTGGAGATTCTCTGGGAGCCGTCTATGTGGGACGTGGGACAACGAAGGTGAGCAAGCACTGCTATGAGCGACATAGCCGAGAGCCTGCGAAATGGTTGGCTTCCGAGTGCTCTGCGCCCACAGCCGTCGGTAGAAGAAATGTACAGCATATCTATGTCAAGATGTACGAATAAGTAGGATAACGGCTGCCCCTCTGTCTGGAATCGGGATGGCTCCATATGTCGGGCCTTACGTAGCAACTGAGTAACCGCAAGTACTGTATGCGTTGCGCCCCGCGTACGCGTATGACGCATCGCTTCCTGTCAAGGTCAACCAGGGTCGACCGTTCGGAGACACGGTACTCTACAACGCCGGTGGAGAGTACAGTGACGCGGTTGCGAGTCTGTCGCTAAAACCTTGCACGAGATTGGCAAGCCAGAGGCCGCGGCATGGTACGAAGGTCGGCTGCCGCATAGGGATTAGAAGGCAGTAAATTTGAAGCAATTGTGGTAAGCGCGGCTCCACGAGGAAGGGATGGCAGGGGTCAGCGAGTTGTGTTATGCTGTGGGTGCCTATATGTGTACATCAAGAATAAAAGCCGCTGCTGTGTCGGCGAGATAGTCGAGATCGTCCTCATGCACGATTCGGCATGGCACCGCCTATTACCGCGTACCCGCTAGCGCAGATAGGGCTCCAAACGCAATGCCTTGATCATTTCCGTCTATCGAGCACGAGAACCCTCTTGCGTCATTCTTGGCAAACCGTTCGCCGGCAGGTCAGAAGTACTCGATGAGCTTCTTGACCGTCTCCTGTTCGTTCTCGCCCTGCATGAACTTCTCCATTGTCTGCACGCAGAGCTTCGTATCAACGCCGAACGCCCATAACGATCAAGCAAACAAGATCCACGAACCTCGTTGACGCTAATATACGCGTCCACAAACTCCGCCCCCAGCACGCCCCGCATAACCTCGTCCGCGGCCAGCGCCTTCCTCGCCGCCGCGATATCGCCCGGCAGCCGCGTCGGGTTCGCCAGCCCGACCTCGCCTCTTTCCCGCTCGCTCATCAGTGCGACCGGCTTCACACAATCTCCTACCGTCAACAGCGCGCCCTCTTTGATCCCCTGCAAGCCCGCCCCGACGATCGCCGCCATCGCCAGGTGGGGCGTAGCCGTCGCGTCGACGCACTTGAGCTCAAAGTGGTGGTGGCCCTGCGGGCCGCAGAGCCGGACGGGCGCCTCGCGGTTGTATGTCCCCCAGGAGGCGTACGTGCCTCCGGCCCAGATCCCGTCGAGCATGCGCGCGTAGGAGGCCGCGGTCGGAAGCGTCAGCGCGCAGATGGCGGGCAGGTGCGTGAGGATGCCTTGTAGGAAGGAGCGTTCGAGCGCGGTGAGCGTGGGCCCGCGGGAGGCGTCGGCGGCGCGCGGGCCGCCGTCGGGGCCGTGTACGGAGATGTGGGTGTGCGCGCCGCTGCCGCCTGGGAGCGCGGAGATGTGGGAGCAAAAGAAGGGATCCGGGACGAGGTATGGGAAAGGTCGAGGATGCGAAGTGAATGGACGTCAGCGGGATCGGTCGAAAGCAGACCGGGCCAGCGGGACTTACACGAGTCGCTGTGAAGACGCGGCGCAAAGGTGGCGCGAAGGCCGTGCTTGTTCGCGATGTTGTATATCGTCTCGCGCGTGAACACGAGCGCGTCGGCCGCCTCGAGCGGGGAGAGCGGACCTGTGATCACCTCGTACTAATGCGTGCGAGACAGATCGCGAGAGCGACGGACGAGGCGCGCAGTTCAGTATGTTGATCACCGGTGCAGCGAGAAGAACCGTAGAAGAAGGGGATGAGCAGGGAAGATGATCAAGAAGCCGGGCGTGGGCACAGCGCGAGTATTCTGAGCGCGCGGACGAGCCGGAAACAAGGGCAGCGCTCACCTGTCCTGGCGCGGCTTCGGCGTGGTACATCTGGAGCTCGATGCCAGCTCCGAGGAGGCAGCCCGCGATCTCCTCGAGCACCGCGGTCTCGACGCTGCCCGTGCGCGTCTTGGCCGAGCACGACCAGTCCGCGGAGTTGACGTAGACGGGCGCGGGCGACGTCTGGCTCACGAGGATGAACTCCGACTCTACGCCGACGAGGAAGGACACGCCCGCCTTCTCCTGTGCCTCGCTGGAACGCAATCAGCTTCGCGATCCTCTCCGGGTGCAATGCGCAATAGACACGAAGGAGGGAGGGCTCGGAAAGGCGGAAGGAAGTGGAAGCGGTGGGAAGGAGGGGAAGGAGGAAGAAGATCGCCTTACCGAACCAGTCTGTGCAGAATCGTGCGCGGGCAGAGGTCGACGGTGAGGCCCTTCGTAGGATGAGGCACCTTCTCCTGGAACCAGCCCATGACGGACGCATGGCCGAGCGCGTACGTGCACACGCGCCAGCTGCTGAGGTCGGGCACGTACAGAAACTCGCCGACGGCGCCGAACCCGGGCGCGATGTGGAGGCCGACGATGCCTAGGACGGCCTTGACGAGGCCGACGCCCGCGCGCGAGTGCGGGTCCGAGAGAAGCTTGCGGAAGTAGCTCGTGGGCAGGATCCGGAAGCGGACGGTGTTGATGTAGTCGATCCACTGCACGCGCACGAACTGGATGTCCGGCGTGAGCAGCTCGGCGACGCTCCGCGCTGGCACGGGTGCGCCAGCGACTTCGGACTTGTACAGCACACCGTACGCGGAGGGTGCGGTGTGGCTGTTGCTTGCACCGAACGATGATGCGGGCGACATGACTATACTTTGGCTCTGGCGTTGATTTGTCACTGCCAGATGCGGCGGTGGCGCGAAGACGCTTCGAAGGGCAGAAGATTCAAGGAGAGGGTCAAACGAGATGGATGTCGTTTATCAAGCCCTGCACTCAAGTTTCAGGGCAAGTCTGTTCGCTGCACAGCTGCTCAGTACTCCGTGTTTTATACCGAGTAGCGCGTTGCGGATAACGATCAGCGGCCGCTGCATTCTGCGCAAGCGAGAAGCGTGGTGGTCGTTGCCTCCACCTCGCCTACGCAGTCGCAGACATTTTACGTGTCGTGGAAAACATCCCCGCCGTCGCGTGCTCGCGGACATACCTACTGACCTCTAGATGTAACGTCTGCAGTACCCTCATTCAATCCGGACGAAACCCTCGGAGACTCGCCGACGTTTGAATTGGACAAGGAGACGTGAATGCTTGATGCTTGGCGGGTCTGCGGAGGAGAAGGATGAAGAAGCCGATATGCAGGTGATGACGGGGCCAGTCCGGTGAGGCTCGGTTAGTGCGGGATGGAGCAACGACGGCGATTGTGGGCTCGAGGATGCAGCGTGCCCCACCCAATGATATCTTCTGTATCCACAGGAAGCTTATCCTAGATTATCTCTCCTTATAAGCCATTCTCCTCCGCTGATCCCAGGGGCATTCCGTTTCACTTGGCTTGAGGGTGGTGGACGACGAGACTGCGGATGATGGTAGAGACTAAGGAACGCTGAGATGAGCTCGAGATGAACTGTGCAACAGGTCACTGGAGTCTGGAGGGAATCAATCAAAGAAGGCTTTGATAGAGTTGCACAACAACACCAGCGCCTATCTAACAACACCCGTCAAGCGCCCTCGAGCAGAAGTTCGACCGCCCGACTCACCAACTCACCACACTACTGCATAACATTAGAAGTATCAGGTAGGCTCATGGTATCAGGTGTAGCTACTGAACAGTCTCTCAATTTACCGGCCATCCCATCGACAAGACCGCGCACAAACCACAGTGGCCCGCTCATTCAGCGCAAATCTAGACAGGCTCCATCAAGGCGCCATAGTACAGTCGCACGTTGGCAGCTGGCAAGGCCAGAAGCCCGACGGCGGTCCATGGTCAGTACCTCGCTCACGTCCATCACCACCGCGAGCGCCGACACTTGATTTAAAACGCTTCTAACGGTAGACGGGCATCTGATAGATTACGACCGCAAAGAAGAGTTGTGAATAGTGCTGCGACTGTGCAAGAGGGCCTCGCGCGCGCGACGCGTTCAACGTTGGCACCTATCGTCTATCGCCGTCCGACGCTTCTGTCCGGCCTACCTGTTCGCCTCGCCGAATGCACGGCGGCGTCCTGGGATACACGAGCCTCGATGCGGGGCCAGGATCGTGGGGCACCAATGAGCACTATTCATCCGGAGCACGCAGAACGCTAATGCACTGGTTCGCAGCATCACATCGTACAAACCCATCGCTTCCGCAGACCGTCCGAGTATGCACCGCAGCCGTCGATGCTAGCCCGACAGGGTACCTCCGAGGGGGGCACAGAAATAACCAACGTACCTGCTCTATCCGGACATTCCGTCGAGAAAGAACAGCTGCACAATAGGACGACAACGTGCGTTGGAACACCGGTCAAGCTGATATCCTTCCCGACGCATCGGACGCGCTCGCTCTTGCTCAACATCTGTGGTATGTACAAATCGGGTGCCCCCATACCCATAGTCCGCCGGGCTGCCCGATGACGACTCCAGCACGTCCGAGATCTTCCGACGAAACGATACGGCCACTCGCAGGCGGTGAGACGCCAACCTAAATCTTGGGCATCCGGTTTCCCATCCTATCGAGCGATACGTATCACAATATGGCAAACAACGTGCCCGTCCAAGCCTCAGCTTCGTTCCGACCCTCAAGGGCCGCCGTGGCAGACACTGGCATGGGATTGCGCACTGCGCAGGCGGGACGCGGGCGAGTAAATCAAACCTAACCTGCGCCTCCCGGGCGCGAGCACATGCCCCCCGCGTCCGCGGACGGGTCAGCTGTCGATCCGGTGCGGCGAGCGACTAGGCCCCTTCCGCCCTTCTAAGTTCCAACCTTCCGTCGCGGAATGGGAACCGGGCTGGACGTTTGCAGGACGGTCCCACCGCATGCGCTGACACATGTTGGACACGGCGGATACGGAAGACGGCGGGATGAGGGAGTGGGATTGCTTGCCTTGCGCTTGCGCTGAGCCGTGGAGAGAAGTAGGGTTTCGACGTGGATGTGCGCCCTGGGGCCTGAGGACGTCAGAGGCTGTCCGGTCACTGGTCAGCCTGTGCTACTGGCGCCCTTTCGGGGGTGTACGTCGCTCGTGAAGCTTGAATGGCCATGCGTGTTGGTGGGTTTTGAATGATGTGGTCCACGCGCGTCCGAGGGGAGCGCGTGGGCGTGTGCCCTAGTGACGCATGAGGGCGCGGACCGCTGTGCAGGTGAGAGAACACCGGTGAGCGGGAACAACAGCACCATGTACAAGTGCCAACGCACGAGAGAACCTGAGGCCTAGGGAGATCACGGACGCACGGAGGGGCGGGCGGCGAGAGAACGAGGGTTGAGATTGAGTTGCGTTGCTCTGCTGGAAGCTCTTTGCCCGGTCGAGCGGCATTTGGCGTCAAGATACTGCATCACATCGATTCTCGAACCATGTCAGCCAGTTGTCACCGTATGATATCTGCACAGTACTTACATTACCTCTGGCAGGATCTCCGACCCGTCCGCGGGGTGACAAGCACAAGCACTACTGTTGCCGACGGCGGACGGCGTCAACACATCGCGTGCCCTTGGCCCACGCAATGATTCACGGTACATGCTGCCTAGCTAGGCTAAGACCAAACTTGTCCGCCGCCACGACCCACAGGGATCGTCCGGGCGGGAACTTGAAGGCCCTTTGAGCGGGGCGACCCCGGCATGGAACGCCACCTCCCACCCGGTACTCCCCCGTCAACCTCTTCCTCTTCCCTCGAACTCACGAATCATATCTGATTAGACTCTCAGCCAGCGGTTCGGCCGTCCACTCGGTTGGAAGAGGGCAGGTAACAGGTAACAAGAGCGTATAAGCTTCAGTTCAATCAACCGACCCCAGTCAGCTGCTGCACGTCTGCTCGGCCACGCGACTCGGTTCGGGGTCGAACTCGAACACGACTTCGAGTTCGGTTTCGAGTTCGGGTGTGGGTGTGGGGTTCGGATGTGTGGCCATGGTTTGGGGTTTGCGCAGCACCGTAATATTAATATGGTCGCCGCGATGTATCGCCGGCGTCGACGTCGTCGAGCCCGGCGTGCACCGTGACCCGTATAGGCGGATCGATATCGCCCCCGGTCACGTAAGAGGCGCAAAGAAGCTCGAGGACCCGCCGACCCACCGACCCGGACCCGGTTTGTGGCCCCTCGCTTCATTTGCCTCCGCCGTCTGCGTAGTGCTACGCGTACGTACGCGTGCGGGGGTACTCAGTGGTAGCTCGTGCCACACGAGGCTCATGCGGGCGCGAGCGCGCAAGTCCGAGTCCCAAGCTTGGGGCATCTTCGCGCCGGTACGTACAAGCTCTGCGAGTGCCTGCAGCCACCGCCGCTAACGGCGATGGAAGATGCGCTAAGGGCCGAGGAGTGGGCGTCCAGGAAGTTCGGGTGACGTACTTTTGCGCAAGCTCGTGAGCTTGAATACGGTTGGATGACTGTGCGAGCGCAACGCCATCGGGAACTCATCCTCCATTCCGGGGCTGAATGGGTCGCCCCCGTGGCCAGACTACTCTGTGTATACGCGCGGATACGGACAGGAACTGTCAAAAACTCTCGCTGGGCATGACGATGAAAGCCTAAGGGGGCGGCAGAGAGTGCGTATGTGCCGCTACGTGCCGCCGGCGAGAGGAGACCTAGGGGGTACCGGATTCCGCGATATATACAACGGCAGCAGTACGGTATAGTACGTGCGCTGCGCCACTCGGAATTCGAGGAATGCCAGAAGGGGCAGCCCGCGGGCGCTGGCAGAGCACGGGCAGCGTCCGAGTCGGATCCCGTGGTCCCCGGTCGCTCGCAGTGCGTACGAGCTAGGCCGGACATGGCAACTGGGGGGGACACGGCGGCGAACGGGTCCAGGGGCAACTCTGTACAGTTGTGAGCCTTTTTCTGGACGTCAGGCTTGCGTTCCCCCGGGCACGCTAGTGGCAATTGAGTGAGAGGAGGTATGGCATAATTGGAGGGAGACGGCACCTGGGTTCGGCGTGAGCGTTAGCGCTGCGCTGGTCCACGGACCTCGGCCGATTGACGTTGCGGCAGCGGCTCGAGGATGCTGAGCTGAGAGCCCGAGGGTGCGAGCAGCCGGTGGGCGGCATCGTCGTCGTCTCTTGACCGCTATCTTCGTCCGCTATTGGGCTAACGAATGACGATGTCTTACGCGCAAGTGCGGATAGCGGGTGCTGAGCGCCGGCTGCTCCACAGTGCGGCGGATGCCTTGTCTTGTGTGTGTACATGTGCGTGTGTGCGTGTGGGGTGCAGGTCAGGTCGCGATAAGTATACGGTGGAACGGTGCATCATCGGACGACGAACGGGGGGAGGTGCCCGTTGAGAGGATCGCGCGCGCGCATGTCTGCAATGGGGAGTGTTCCGGCCGATGGATCATGGATGCTGCTAAGTATATGAGATGGTTGCGATCGGTTGCGCGCGGGGTCTCGGGGGACAAGGGGGTGGGCGGTTTGAGTTTTCATTGTGCACTTACTGGTAGAGTTCTGATGGTCGTGCAAGAAGTGTGCAGGGCCGCGTGAGCGCCCATAAGGACGCTGGCACTGGGTGGCAAGGGGTTCATTCGAAGTTGCGTGCAGATTGGTAGATACCTGCAAGAGCTGTCCGGCCGTCCGCTCTGTTCTGTTCGCGTGTCCAAGCTGCGAGTAATGTAAGACCTTGTGTGCGGCCGTCGCTGTCGATATGGCCTGGACCGTGCACGCGTAGTAGTCGGTGTGTGCGAGTGCGTTTTCCAAACGTGGCTTACCCCAGAAGTTGGTCTTGTTCGTGAGCCGTCCCGATCGGAACTATTGTGATCGATCTGATGATAGAGGGGGTGGATTGGACGATCGCCCTTGTATGTGCGGCTTGGCTCTCGGTCCAGCCAACCAGCGTCCGTTGGCCAGTCGTCGGTCTGAATCCGGGGTAGACCCTAGGCGCCCAAAGACGTCGCCGTCGCCAGGCCGTGCTCGCCGACGCGCCTGTGCGATCTCATGGATGGGCGTCGGTGGCGTCCGCAGGAAGGGGCGAAATGCCCGTTGGGCGAATGATGGGCAGTGGGGGTGGTGTCAGCCGGGTGCGCTGGGCGCGCGCGAGCGAGCGGGGAGGTCGAGGCGAACAGGGCCACTGGCCCACTGCTGCCAGGGGAGGGGCTAAAGGGGGCGTTTGGATATTGATATGATGATGATACAGGACCCCGGGCGTCGTCACAAACGCAATCAGACCACAGCCGCACCGATCGTGCCAGTCTCCCGGTTCGTTGGCTTACCGTGTTTGGTATGGCGACTGGGCGCAGACGACGCAAGCATGCGGTCCGTTCGGCCTTGCTCTCCTCTCCCAGCCACCTCATAAGGCCCATCCTTGGCCAGGGGCGTCTGGGACCTTGCACATGTGCACACGGCGGAGGCGACGGAGCTGCAGGTGGGGGACTAGTGGCAGAGTGTCTGGCGTCGAGAGAGGCGGGGACGACAGCGAGAGGCGAGGACAGAGAGAGAGGGCGAGGGCGAGGCTTGCGGCCATTGAGGGAGATGAAGTAGTGTGGGATGAGTTGTTATTAATGCGTGTCGCGTACGATGCCGGTGCAGAAGAAGCAAGGGGAGGGGGAAGCGAGGGCGTGGGAGGGCGGGTGGGGATGGACTGGCGAGGCGAGGACTTCTTCGTGGCCTGACCTTCGACCGTCGTCGCCGCATACTCCTCCAGCTCCTTGGCTTACGACTCGTCGCCTGTACCGTACATCTGCCTGCCCTGCGAGTGCTCTGGCTGAGTTTGGGACTCACGATGCTCTCCTTGCACAATCTCTCCTCGGACGGCGCGCCGGATCAGATTGAGGCGTGCCAGGTGGAACGTCAACCGGATCCAGATGGCCCAGGACTCGAGCTCGAGCTCGCATTGGAGGAAGCTCAGATTCAGACCGACCATTCTCAGTCGATTGCGCCAGGTGCAGGCCTAGGGAGTCCGATACTACTTCCTAATTCTCTCCCTCCTCCTAATAGTACAACTACTATATTCATCCATGACCCCCGCCTCTCCAATAAGCCTCCCTGCCAGTGCTCCCCCTCTTGCCAGTACTGCCAGTCCGTCCCTTTCCCATTGCCAAAGCCCAAACCCTCCCTCCCTCCTTCCCATCGTCCTCGCCTCCACCACCCCTCCCTTGAGCTTGAGCTTGATCCCGAGGCGAGCTCCCTACCACCGCAGCCCGCCTTGTTTGGCGTCGTCTATCTCCTTCATGCCCCACCCCTTCCCCCGCAGTTGAAGATGCCCGTCAGCAGTGAGTCTACTCTCGCAGTCCCCATCCAGCCCATACCCCCTCCACCCCCGCCTTCAACGGTCGCAGTCTCCAGAGCAGATAGGTCCCGGTCTCTTGACCACCTCTATACCTTCTCTCGTCGCAATCTATTCGCACTCAATCGCGATGTCCTCAAGACCATCAGCGACTTTTGTGCCCCCGGTGACGCCCTCAAGCTCGCCCTGACGTGCAAGGACGCATACGACCTTGCTATGCCCCGCGTCCTCTCAGACGTCTCCATCGGCGACCCGGCGCTCAACGACGGTCCTGATAGACTCGAGAAGTTCTGCCAGTTTATGCTCGCAGACCCCCGTCGCCGCACCAGGCACCTCCGCGCCCTCCGCCTCCTCGAGGGTGCCTTCGCCCGCGTCACCACCGTCGGTGGCAGGGATCGCTTGCAGGCCGACTTCTCGTCCGCCGACGTCCTCGCCAACCTCCTCCGCCAGGCCTACAATCTCCGCCTAATCCACATCCGTGACGCCGAACCGCTCTTCCAGTCCCACCCGGCCGTCTACGAGGCGCTTGCCCAGCTGACTTCCCTGAGCGAGGTCTCCCTCTACTACATCGGGAACTCCACTCTCAAGGCGATCTCGCAGCTCCGCTGCACCCCCGCCGTCATCGAGAACGGCCTCTGGAAGGATGGCCCGCGCCCCCAGGGCGACATCACGCCGTTTGGCCCGTTCGTCGACTCGCTCAAGCACCTCAAGCTCTGGGAGTGCGGCTGCATGCTCGAGAGCGTCATCGACCGTCACGTCTGGCCGAACCTGCACACGCTCGAGATCGGCGGGCGCATTGCGAAAATCTCGGAGCTCGCGCACGCGTTCCCCAACCTGCGCCGGCTCACGTTCTATCTCGAGTTCTCCGTCAAGCCGGAGACAGGGGCCGTCACCTGTTGGCCGGAGCTCGACTACTTGGAGACGAGCGCGCCATTACCCTCCTTCCCCTCGCCGGTGCGCCGGCTGCAGCTCCAGTACCCCGTCGGCAGCTCGTCGGGTCCACATAACTCGTCCGACCTCAAGACGTTGCCGCTGATGGAGCGGACAAATCCTGTCGTGCTCTCGTGCACCGTCTCGGATGCGGCGTCGGGTATGTTGCTCGAGCGCATGAAGAGCTCGATGCCGTCGTTGCGCTACCTCGAGCTCGTGTACACGGACGGCCCATGTAGTCGCGGCGGCATGGAGTGGCGCAGGTTCCAAGATTGGACGGTAGGTGTCCGTCATTGCTTAGCGTATTGGAGGAGTGGCGAGACGTCAATCAAACTCGGCTCACGTCTTAATATCCTCTATAGGGACGCAACATTGACATCCTTCGGTCGACTGCGCTCGTGGGCCTCTCCATCGCCTACACCGGCAACGTCGACTCATCCTCGGGGGCGGACGTGCGCAAGCGGCGGTATCTCAGCCTCGCACGGACGCTCGCGAAGGGTATCAAGTCCCTCCGGTACGTCTCCGTGGGCGCGCAGGACCCCGAGGCTGCCATGTACGCCTTCGAAGGGACGTGGTACCGCGTGGCCTCGCGTCCCGCGGACGAGGACGCCACGCCCGTTCTGGAAACGCTCTCCCCCGTGGAGGGAGAGCGGGTGCGGGAGACGCTGCAGGATACCCCCCGGGAGGCTTGACGCCCCGGGATTTGATGCATGCACGCAGCTGCTCGTATCGTAGGTGAGTCTGGGCTTTTTGGGCCAGGGGATCGTCTGATCGTCCGTCGCTGGGCCGTGGGCCGTTGGCTGCGAGAAGGGAACGAACGCTGACGTGACATGTAGGGACAGGACGTGCGCGTCAGTCAGTCAGCCGTCAGAGCGGCGGCTGTATGGCAACCGTTACAGTCTTACAGAGCAGCATGGCGCCGTGCAGTAGCAACGTCTTTCCGCCCCCTTTACGCCCCTCGTCATGTCTAGTATGAGCTCATTCCCAGTTGCGAGACCGTCCCACTCACCCATCTATATTCCCCTCCCTCATCCCCCTCACGCTCCTTCCATTCTCTCTCCCCCATGTCTTGCTCCCCCCGTCCATTCCTCCTCCCTCTTCCCCTCTTCCTTACCCTCTATCTCACGTATCGACTATTTTTTCACGACAGAACGCTCGTTTGCAGCCTGAAAACTACCGTACCGTGTGCTTTTTTTCTTCCCTCTCTCGTTCCATTCATCTCTCCTGGCCCGTTCCTAGCGGTCGTGGTGTTGGTGTCACGGTGGTTAGTCTCCTTGCTCTCTCTCTCTCTTCCTCTCTGTTCTTTGCCGCTCCGCCGTGTGTACACGCTCAGCTTACTGTAACATACTATGAATTTCTTGGAGGTCTCTCACTCTCTCACTCTCGCTCCCTCGTTCCGCCTTTTAGCGTCTTTTACAGATATCTAGTGGAATCGTATCGCCCTGCACATCGCCCCGCACATATAGATGCGGCGGCGCTGTTTTGCATTAAACGTGCTTCGTACTGGATGCGTAATATTGCGCAGCTACTACCGTATGTGTGCTCTCGGTGCGTCATGGAAAGAACTCTACATGCTCGTCTGGATGCGAAGTACCTGTTTTTTGATAGACGTGTTTTGTGTACGTGTGTGCTGGGTCGGCGACGATCCTGGACTCCGCACTTCTGTTGGAACTTAGGCAAGTCATATGTCTTGTTTGGTATTTGCAGCCGAGGGAAGGAGCTTCGATTATGACCACACGGCCGAGGTGGGTATCGGGCAAGTTCATAAGCGGATTGTCCGGGACCGGGTATACAGGCCCAGGACAACTCTACGCGTTGCGGGACCGGGAGCCATTGAATATGAGTATGGGGACGATGATGTCGTTCTGGCACGGATCGCCTGTTTGCGTACTACTTCCCTTGGGCGAGTCGAGCGCACACTCCAGAGCGGTGGCCCCTCCTGCCTATGTCGATGATGATGGCCTGCATGTGCATGCCGTAACGGCGTGAGGAGGTGGGCCCTCCAGACGAGGCCTCGGCCTGGAAGCTGGCGGACAAGCGAGCACACATGATGCGGGGAATGCGGAGAGGGCTGCAGCACGCTCTGCGAACGAGCGACTTCTGGCGGGGAGCGTGCAGCGGCGAGGCTGAGCGCGGGTTAAGCGCTCCCGCGTGAGTGTGTTAGTGTTACGGACGCAGGGTCACGCTTCCAGGGAGCCACGTGGTGGTGGGAGTGTGCTGAGTGGAGAGAGTCACACAACGAGCGAGGGCGGCCAAACAAACGGCCAAACAAAGGCCCTCCCTCTCTTGCTCTCTCGCTCCCTGTAACCCCGTCACGGTCCCGCTCGCTGTTGACGACGACGACGGCGTCCATGATGCCTGCCCCCTTCTCCACGCCGCCCCCGCCGTCTGCGGCCCCCGTGCCGCTCCCCGCGCTCTACCTCTACCCGCTCAACGACTCCTTCGTGCCGAAGCACATCAGCCTCGTCAACAACCAGCGCGTCAAGATCGGCCGCCAGACGAACGCGAAGACCGTCCCCCAGGAGCGCAACGGCTACTTTGACTCCAAGGTGCTCAGCAGGCAGCACGCGGAGGTGTGGGAGGACAACGGAAAGGTGCGTCCTGGGCCGCCGTGCGCCGTCCTCTCTTGGTGGCGGTCGTACGGGCAATCCCTGTCTCGTGCGCGTTGATTTCTGACACAAGTCAATTCATTTCCACCGGCTTGCTGCTCGATGGGTGCCGTACATCCCTCTCTCAGATCTTCATCAAAGACGTGAAAAGCTCAAATGGGACGTTCATCAACGGCGAGCGGCTCAGCCCAGAAGGGCTCGAGTCGGACCCGTACGAACTCAAGACTGACGACATCGTCGTACGTTCCTTCTCCCGTCCCGCCTCCCATACCCGTTCGTCCCCTCACGCGACCTGCCGCTTGTGCAGGAGTTTGGTATCGACATCGTCGGCGAAGACAACAAGACTATCGTCCATCACAAAGTCGCTGCCCGCGTCGTGTGCGTCTTCAGCGAGCTCGACGCGCAGGCTGCCCACCGTGCCGAGCAGCAGCACCAACAGCAGGGCGCTCATGGCTACCTCAGCGGCATGGGCGGCCAGCCCAATGCAGGGAACGGCGCGTTCAACTTTGCTGGCAACGGTCAGGGCAGCTCGAACGGCCCCGCGGGCGCTCAACGGAGACCAACATTGCAACCACAAGGGCTGGTTGGTATGGGTGGTATGGGTGGAAACGTCAGGGCTCCCGGCAAGAGCGGCCTCACTTTCGATCACATATTGAGTCGATTGCATGGTGAACTGCAGAAGAGCCGTGAGACGGGCGCTGAGCTGCACTCACTGAGCAGCGGTCTTGCAGAGATTCATGAGACGCTCGGCGGCAACTTCGTACGTTGCGGCCCTTATACTAATCGAACGACGCCTTGACATATCACCCTCTAGCCACCCAACCTCCCTCCATACCCCTCAACACTGCCCCCGGTTGTACCCCCACAACCAGGTCGCCCATCAGAAGAACCTCAGCAAGAGTCGCAGCCGGAGCCTTCCGCAGCAGTGTCTGAACTTCAGAACCAATTACAGGAGACCCAACGATCGCTCGCAGATCATGTCGAGAAAGTACGTATGCTGGAGGGCATGCTCGCTGAGCACCAAGCGATCAAGCAGGAGGTGAACTCGTTGCGCGATGCGATGGAGGAGCGAAAGCGAGAGATGGAGTTGTTCCGGTTCGAGAGCCGCGCAAATGGGCGCTCACATCACCGGCATGGGGACGAGCACGATGCGGCAGATGACGACGACGACGATGCACGGAGCATTGCCACCATCGTCGCCCACCAGCTCGAGCCCGTGGATGAGGTCGATGAGGAGCAGGTCGCCGCTGAGGAGGAGGAAGAGCGGAGGCGACGAAGAGACGAACTTGGGCGGCCACGGACGCCCGAGCCGACCGGCATGGGCATGTCAGAGGATGAGGAGGACCGCGAGCAGGATCAGGGCCGCTACCGCAAACAGTCGGTGACCGACCTGCGCCCACGCTCACGCTCGCCGCAGCCTCCCTCCCCTCCCTCGATCCCCGACGAGCTCACCGAGCGGCTAAATGCCCTTGCGAAGCAGCTCGAAATGGCACTCGAACTCTCACGGTCCCTCGAGCAGCAGCACGCCAGTGCACAGTCGACGATCTCCGTCCTCGAGGCCAAGGTCGCCTCGCTCGAGAACGCTGTTCAGGTCACACAGACGCAGGTGCAGACGCAGACCGAGGTGACGGATCGCCTGGTGCAGGAGGCGGAGGCGGCCCGTGCCGAGCCGCAGGAGCCGTCTGTACCCGTGGCTGCCGTCGAGGAGGCCCGTGCGCAGGAACGCGAGTCGCTCACAGCGATGTTCACGGAGTGGAAGAAGAACGTCGAGGGCCGGTGGAGCAGCGTGCAGGAGGACTGGAACGAGGAGCGCGAGCGTTTGCGGCGCGCGAAGGAGGAGTGGGAGAGCCGAATGCGGTCGGCGGAGGAGACGATCACCACCGCCGCGTCGAAGGTTGAATCGGGCCTATTCTCCCTGGCGTCGTTTCAGGCGCAACACCAGCAGAGCCTCATGAACGGCAATGCGAAGCCCCACTCGAGTGGTGGCTTGGTTACCCCTCCTAGCCCAAGGAGTCTCTCGGCGGAGTCGACAAGACCAAGGCAACGCAGGAAACGCGTGAGCACCTCTAGAGGACGGACACGGTCTCGGTCTGTATCTCCTGGTGCGGCGGTGGACGAGCCCAGCCGCAGCACCACTCATGATGCGGACGAGGGCTCATACTCTGGCCCAAGGCGACGGTCACCATGGGCGGTCGACGATTCGAGCGACTCGGAGGGTCTCCACCCCAGTGATCAGAGCGAACAGAACGCTGACGGCGCACCCCAGGGCAAGATGCCCTTCCCCATCACCCCCGAGTCTTCCGTTGTTAACCAGCCCATCTCGACCGCCGCGAGCGTCGTGTCGGGCGCGACAACGGACTCGCGCACTCAGAAGCCTCCCAAGGATGGCGTAAGTCCCGATGCCGTCGAATCACCCACTCCCCCTAATCTTGCGCTCCAGTACCCCTACCACCATAACCTCTCTGCCGCCGTCGGCGTCGCGGTCATTGCTATCGCGGCAGTCGCGGTTGCATGGCGAGTGAAGCCGGAGGTGTCGGTATAGGCAGTAGCAGCGGTGGCAGATCTAGCAAAAACGGCATTGTACCCCTTGCATTGTTGTAGGTGACGGAGCGCGACGCCGACTCGGACATATTCCCCTCCGCGTCAGCGTGCCTGTCTTTTACTCCTCTTTCCCTCCTCCCCTACTTGGCTCGGCTCGGCATCCTGGAATTCGTCGCATCTCGGTTCTTTCGACCTTCTCTCGCACCCCCTCTATGTCGCAACCCGCCTGGATATTCATTCCCGTTGTCCCTTTCTCACCCGCTCTCGCTCGGTCCTCGTGCGCCCGCCTTGTTTGTCCTCACACCTGCCGCGTCTCGCGGCAGCGCCCGACCTTCCTTCTGCAACATACCTTTCTCCCTCTCCGGCCCTCTCCCTCCCTCCTCGCCCGTGCACGCCATATGTACATAAGCCCTCTCTTACTCCCGCTTCTCTCGCGCGCTTCGTCCGTCTGCCCTATGTCTTCTCTCTCATCGGTTGGTATTTAACGACCTCTAATGACTACCTCTCTATCTTATGATCTTTGCAACTCCTCCCCTTGGTGTAGATGACGACGCGAGCGCGGCGGCGATCCGGTTGGCACATTTTCATGCGCAGCGGACGACCTGCGCACGTACTCGCACTCGCGCTCGCGCTCTTGGGTTGGCCGGGTTGCTGCATGATGTCGATGTGAATGGTTTTTGGATAGAGCAAGCAATGGATTCCCCCTCTTCTCACCGTACTACCGAACGATATGTGCATGGTCTCCATATACTGACAATGTGAAGCAATGATCTAGGGAATGGCAGCGCGAGGGTGCATCTGATCAGCAAGAAATGCTATCGAGTGATTGAATGAAGAGATGTGGTATCGGAGTGCAAAGCTAGCTCTCCGCCTTGCTCTTCTTTTTCTCCTTCTTCCGCTTCCCCTCCTTCCCCTCCTTGCCCTCTTTGCCTTCCGCGTCTGGAGAGGCGTCGACGTCTGCACCCTCCTTTGCCGCCTCTACCTCCCGTTGCCTGCGCTTTTCCTCCTTTCTCCGCTTGCGCTCGGCCTTGTCGTCGACTTCGGGAGCAGCCTCAACCGCGGCATCGCCGTCTTCGGCCTGCTCCTCGACCTCCTTTTCCTTGCCTTTCCCCTTCTTATCTTTCTTCTCTTTCTTATCCTTCTTGCGCTCCTTGTCCTTCTTATCCTTCTTCTCCTTGCTCTTCTTCGGCGACTCCTCCTGCGAGGCGGTCTCTACTACCGCTACCTCCACCTTCGTCTCCGTCTTGACCTGCGAGTCGACATCCATGGTGTTCGTCACCGTCGTCGACGCCTTGGCGAACATCGCCGCAAAGCTCGAGTGGATGCCGCCACGGCTGCCGATCCCGCCCAGTCCCATGCGCTGTTCCTTCTCCTCCGCGTCCGCCTCTTCCGTCCTCGAGGCCTCCACGCGCAAGCGCGACGCGCCGATGCCCATACGCGGACGCTCCGCATAATCGTCCATCTCTTCGTCTTGGCCATCGCTCGCCTTCTGCTGAGAGGCACCAGCATTAGGAGACGATGTGCCGGAGCGCGCGTTGCTCTTCGCGGCGAGCTTCTCCTTGAAGTAGTCCATCACGCTCTTGCTCGAGACCGTCAGGTCCTGGAGCTTCAGCGCGTCGTCGGCGGGCGTCGCGACACCCGAGCTTGAGCTCGAGGCGGACGTGCTCGGGCCGGGCTCGTAGGGCGTGGAGGGGTACGGGGTCGTTGTTGAGGAGAGGGCGGGGAAGGAAGGCGTGGCGGACCCGGAGGCGGAAGCGGAAGCGGAGGGAGTAGGGGCGATGCCGAGGATCTCGGCGATGGCGGAGGCGGACTTGGAGGCGATGTTTTTGGCGGCCATGTGTCGGGCTCGGTGGATGCGTAGTCTGTGGGGAAATGGACGATGAGCGGTCATGTTGAGATACGACCCACGATAACGTAGAATCTCTATCGTGGTTCGAGTTGTGGCGGGCCACAGCGAGATGCCTTGCGACAGCACGTAGCTTGTGTTGTGCAGGATGTAGGAGAATGATGAACGAGTGACTCACGATTTGCCCTTGGCGGCGGGCTGAGGAGCTGGTGCAGCAGCTACGGCAGGAGCTGGCGATGCCTCAGCCTTGGATGTCGACGCCGGCGCAGGCTCTTCCGAAGCATCCCGCTTTTTCTTCTTCTTATCCTTCTTCTTGTCTTTCTTCTTGCCCTCCTCTGTGTCGGACTGGTCGTCGGAGGACTTGCTCTTCTTCCGTTTCTTCTTCCTCTCCTCGCCCTCGTCTTCATCCGCGCTCTTCTTCCGCTTCTTCTTCGACTTCTTGTCACTCTCCTCCCTATCGCTCCCGCTCTCCTCCTTCTCCTCTTTCGTCGATGCAACGGTCTCCGCACCCGCGGCCGGGCCCGCACGCACAAAGCCATCGACCTTCATAGCCTCGCCCTCGTCTTCCACCTGTCCGTTCCCGTTCGCCGCGTTCAGCCGTTTGAGCAGGTTTTCGAAGTCTTTGTTCTGCTTCCACGCGATACCCTGTTCATTGTTGCGGTGGTCCGCGCCGATGCCGAGCAGGTCGAGCTTCTGCGTGACGGAGATCGCGGTCGTGCGGCCCTCGCCCGACACACCGAGGCCCTGCGAGGGGTCCCAGCCGAGCTTTGCCAGGTATGCAGCACCGAACTTGTTGGCATCTACAATTGTGTATTAGTTTAGGCGTGAGAGGTGTTTCGAGAGGACGATAGACGCACCGTTAGCCCATGCAAGGTTGCGCGGGTCGTTTGGAATGCGCTGCTTGACTTTGCGGCCGGAGAGACCCATGGTGAGCTTAACGAAGACTTTAGGACAAGTGTACAATCCCTCGTTGTGTTGCCGAATGCCACACACAAACAGCACAAGCTGGTGCACAAGAGCTTAGAGGCCAGAAAGGTCAAGCTGTGGCAGTCGGGGCGAGCTGCTTGACTTTGCAGGGCGCCTCTGAATTTTGGTGTGACGATCGAAGGAGTGACACTGTGTTACCCTACTTACTGCTTGTTGCACGGCGCTTGTCGCAGGCGCGTCTCGCGATTTTTTTCGCACACTCCGCGCCTCTGGCTGGCCCTGGTACCTCCTCTACTCAGAACCGCGATTACTCCTGTAAATCTCATCCGTTCTTTTCGATTCTTGCTGTTCTGGACTCGCCTCTATTGCGCGCAGGGCACTGTATGGTTTCTGCGAAATTTCGACCGGTTGCGCGATCTGGCCTCTCTTACTAGCCTCGTACCGCCCTCCTCCGCTGCAGAACTGCGATCCCGTCGCCGTCTCTCAATGGTCCTCGTTGAGATCTGTTTGCATGCGTTCTAGGAGCTTGTGCGGAGGGCATGACACCGATTTGG
>MU278637.1:0-40220 GCA_022385745.1 Cubamyces sp. BRFM 1775 | reverse complement strand
CGGCCCTCAGACTGCGACGTGTACGTCGAGAGCGCTACCCACGTACATTCGCAAGAAACTGCGCGCATACGTCGAGGGCGTTGGCGGCCGTCTTGATCGTACCAATCTCAACCAACACGAGGCGGAGGTGAACAAGTTGATCCGAAAGGAGATTCTGAAACTCGACCACTTTCTTGGGAGTGAGCTGAAGCGGATCTGTCCCCACCCCGAAGAGCTCAAGTCGGAGGATGAAGCCCGCCGGTTCATTGACGCACACAGAGGCATCGTAGAACGCGCTTTCTCTGGAACGACGCTAGCCTTAGTCCTAGTCAATATTGAGCAGCGCTTGTCGTGGGCTGCATGTGTCGGCGACTCGAGCGTAGGTAAGAGGACATGGTGGTACCTAACGTCGTTGGTCCACTCACATCTATCAACAGGTCTAGCGACCACGGATAGCGATGGAACGGTGGTTGGGCAAAGACTCTGCGATTTCCATACGTTCAAGGACCCGAAGGAATATTTCCGTGTTTGCATGGAACATTCTTCGGTGGAGAACCCACTCTTCGACTGGGACGACCGCCTTCTCGGGTGGATGTCGGTCGCTAGAGGTTTGTCTTTGGTGTGTCGTCATCTAGTGCATCGTCCTGACTGCCGTCTGTTAGCCATCGGCGACTTCGCATTGAAGCTACCGTCCGCATACCTCGCCAACCTATTCCAACACTTGGGCTTCGAGTGCGAACCCCCTATGTCCACTTACATCCCGAAGATCATCTCGCCGCCCTACATGACGGCGGAACCGTCGGTCCGCTTCACAGATCTCCAAACGTTCTGGACTAACGGTACAAAGTTGTTCTTGTACACGGACGGTGTCGACGGCCTCGTCGATGGCTCGCTGCTGTTCACGCCCCAGAAGAGTAGTGGCGCCGATCCCATCCAGATCGTCGCCGAGCTCCTCGCGACGGACATTGACCCTCACGTTGAACAAGTCCTTGGCCACGAAGTAGAGCCAAGGTGGAGCAGGGAGAACGAGAATAGAGCGATGGACGTGATGGGGAACCTCTTGGGCGGCAAGAACGTCGATAGGCTGGAAATGGCTACGGATCAAAGGCGGCTCAGCAACGTCGATAAATCTTCTTGGCCATTCCATGTGGACGACACAACCATCATCGTATGGACTCTAGATGTGTGACCACTGCTGCGTTCTAGGTCGCACTGTGGAGATCATTGTTTGGTCATACCCCGACGGTGTAGCAGTGGGAGATACCGTGTTTGTTCGTGAATGCTCAGGCTATGTGAATCGTTCACACTGCAATGCATCGCGTTTGGAGTGATTCCGTGAGATCAGGCTTACAGTCTGGGTCTATCTGCGCGTACCGATGCTACTACTCCTAGTCCACCACCCTTTGACGGTACTCCAGATGCCGAACATCCCCGACACACCACCAGAAGAAGGAGAGTCAGTGAATACTCCGAGGTTTCATACTGTACGGCCCCGGGCAAAAGACGTCGACGCGGGGGTTAACAATAATATATAGCGCCAATGCATCACATGCACATGTACAACTGCACTACCGGCCCACTGGGCCCGCACTACGAGGCGCACCATAAGTATGAACTAAGGCATAGGTCCATATCATATATTTTCCGCATGGGGACATACATGAGTGTAAGCAAAGTAGTGCTATGACGGCCATATGGATACGATTGAAGTATGTGAATTTGGTTGCCGCGACAATCGCATGCAGCTGACGTGATGAGTGGTGGTCATAACGAAGTACCGAGTCGAGGAGCGTAAGAAGTAGTCGTGGGAGCATAGAAGGTAATCGATGAGCGTAGATTGTAGCCAGGGAGCATAGAAGGTTGTCAAGGGGCATAAGTAAATGCGTGTATGAGAAGGCGAAGAGGCGCAGGAAGGAGGATTAATAGTATATACAGACGTACAGACGAAGAGGAGAGATGCATAGGCAGATTTTGGAGATATCATGTTGTGAGCTGTCAGAATGAGTAAAGGGGCGCATATACGGTCGAGAGGAGAGGTGAGAAGTTTGATGAAGACATAGCACGATGCTATGGTCGGATGTGAAGAGATCGTCGACTGAAGTTAGGCTGCATGCGGAGACGTTGAGAGCAGAGATACAGATGATACCGTACTTCACTGGAAGGTAGTAGATGATCAATGTTCAGGCGTTGAAATCAGCCACGCTTTCGGTCCTGGTGCGACTCTGAGACGTAGCGCTTCTCCTCAACGGGATGTGCAGGCGCGTCCGAGCGGGGAACAGGGTTGGACGCTGTCCGGTTGTGATAGGGGCTCGCCGGAAATGCATCTGCAAGGGATTGGTAGCGTCCACGTGGAACGCGGTTATCCCCATCGCAGCTGTAAGGTGTAAGGAGGGACCCAGGAAGTACGGGAGAGGCCGGAGATGCAGGAGACGCCGCAGTGGCGGGACCTGCGTTAGAAGCCACCGTGACGTCAACGACGTCCCCGTACGAAAGCTCGCTACTGCGAGATGAAGCGGGATACACTGACGGCCCCGAGGAGGGCGGCGATGGTGCGACGTGAGGAGGCGATGGACCCGGGCTTTCGGGGAAGGCACGAGGACGTGGAAACCCGCCGTATCCAAGGCGCGAGAGGTTGGACGGACGTGAAATGGGAGGTCCAGTAGGAGGGCTGTCGGCGTTGGCGTTGGGGCCACCGCGGGGCCCTCCGGCTGCAGGGGCATGAGCGGCCCCATAGCGTGCGAGGTTGGAAGGGCCTGCAACAGGGGGGCTAGCAGCGCCAGCGCCTTGGCCGCCGCGCGAACCTCCAGCTACAGGAACAATCGCAGTTCCATGAGCCTCAGTGTTGGAAGGGCCTGCAACAGGAGCATTGATGTTCGTGCCACCACCCGAGCCTCCAAGTGCGGTCTGCCCTTGAGTACCTTGACCCGCAAGCCTGGAAGGCCTAGCGACAGCTTGAGCCTGAGGGGGACTCGGCGCGGACGGAGGAGTATCTGCACCACTCGTTGGAGCCGAGCTCGCTGAGCTGTCCGAGCTCATGCTGAGGAAGCTCACCCCGCCATGGGGTGCGGAGGCCCGAGAGGCGGGAGGGGCCCCGGAGGCGGAGGAGGCGGGGTGTTGGGTGGGGTCGTGGGGGGTGTGGACTCCTGCGCCCGAGAGCTGGCGGAGGTGCCCTTGGTGGCATGAGAAGAATCGGAGGAGGACATAGTTGAATTGTGCGGATGTGGATAAGTTGTGGTCGAGAGTGCTTGTGTCTGGAGATGTAGAACCAGTGAGCACGACGGTACATTTTATAGACATCCGGAGTTCGACATGTGCACGACATACCCGAGTAAACATACCAACCCTCGTGGCCGCTGTTGCAGGATGTCCTCCCAGCAGCGAAGAATAGGCAGGCGATTGCGACGCCTCGTGCGGTTCACATGTAGCGATCATTTCGCGCATGAGCCGCTAGCTACATCGCACGAAGCCTGGCCTTCCTCACTGAGTATGCGAGCTGTGTTGGAAAGGCGGAGGTTGCAGATCCTACTAGGACGAGCATGGCAGTAGGAGACGACTGAATGGCTCCTCGACCATCTCCGCTAACCTGCAGCAGTGAATGCCTTCCATGATGGTTTAGCTGGCGAGTGTTCCATAGCAGGAAAAGTAACACCAGTGGCGTACGGGACGCACGCACTTCTGGATTGAGGCCTAGGTCAAGGCACGACAATTTAGTCGTAGCCAAAGCAATCACCATGCCGTAGGAAAAGACATGCTTATCGTGCAGCGACTCGATCGAATTACGAACCGGGACGTTCGTTTCTATCGGCCTCCTGGTAGGCATCAAAACTCGCATACGTTAGGATCTTCGAACCGCGCCTAACAACAACGTGGTGGTTGTGTACACCTGGAGCTGTGCTGATTGCTCAGCCTCGACTGTCTTGTATATAGCCTGACAAGCAACTCTAAGGCTGCAGAGACAAGTCTAGTCAAACTGGGTGCAATCGTGTCATCATACACCTCAATCTGGCAGGAACAACTCACCGGACAAGACCCGAACTACAGCCCCCGCAACTATGATTGGCGAGCGATCGCTCTCAGGCTGAGGGGTTAGTCCTGTTCAGGAATCAGCAAGGATTTGACATGAAGTCCACCCGGCAACTCTTGACTTGCACGTTAGTGATGTGCAAGATAACGGCTCCCGGAATCCGAGCTCTAAGCCTGCCTTTGGCCTGCAGTGTGAGGTGGCGTACTGAATGTGGAGGATGGCCAGTGCTCATGGTGGCGTGGGTCAGAGCGACGAGTCAGGACTGCTCGAACTGATCATGGCCACTTGAATCCGCTGTATCATGCGCATCCCTTGTCGCAGGCTGCTCAAGTCGTGCCGGGGTGGGGGTAAAGGTTTGAGGAAAACAACTTGATACAACCCACTTACGATTTACAAACCCTATCCTTATTGCAATGGCTGCACCGCCACATGTACACCGAGGAAGTGCCTGAGTACCACCATGTCGGGCCTAGCCGCGTTGGCATTGACACTGACAGGTCTGCGCAGGCTGCGGGAATAACATATTCGCAGTGCGCAGTACTTGCGGATTAGCACGCCCTAGTCCTTAATTCAGTAAGCGAGGTATAAAATGCAGGTGTAGGGGTACGCAATGCCAAGCATTCTGCGACGCCCCACAAGTACAGCCTAAACCTCTACACTGCAATGGCGATCATTTCGACCACTCCCACTGCTGACCCTACCCCTGGCATGGAGGAAGTCCTCAACCTACCCGACGGGCGTACGCTCGCATACTCGCACTCCGGGCCTACAGATAGCAAGCTTGTCCTTATCTGGTTCCACGGTCTGTTCAGTGTCGGCGACGCGGCGAAACCACCCAAGCCCATCCGGGACCGTAATGCTCAGTTCATCGCACCGACGCTCCCGGGCTGGGGCAACACATCGCCCACCCTCCCCGGCAAGACATTCGCAGAAACCGTGGTCGCCGACACGCTCGCACTGCTCCAGCACCTCCGCCCGCAGCGCTCGAACGATTCCCTGCGGATTTACGTCGCAGGCGGGTCGTTCGGGACGGTCCCGACGCAGATCGTGTTCGGGGCGCCATACGACCGCTTCCCCTACGGGCGCTATATCGTCGGGATGCTGCTCATGGCGCCGTTCAGCCCCTTCCGCGAGGACGTGAACTACCGCAAAGGGCTGTGCTGGCGCGACTGGATCAGCGTGGGGCCCCTGACGCGCATCGTGCCCGGGCGGATGGTGCAGCGGTTAATGAAGGCCGCGCTGGCGGGCTCGGTGCGCGACGTCGCGAGCGCGGAGGCGTTCCTGCAGAAGGAGTTCTTCGCGCACATGGACGCGGACGAGAAGGCGCGCTACGCGGCGTGGCGGGAGCGCACGGGAAACGCGGAGGGAGAGTTCCCGCGAAGGATGGCGGAGGGGATGGTGAAGAGCGTGAGCAAGTCTTGGGAAGGATTCTTAGGGGTCGCGGATGCGATACATTCGGACTGGGGGTTCAAGATCAGGGAGCTGGACGAGGACCACGCGCGGAAGCCTGTTGTCCTCGCGCTGGGGCGGGGCGACACGAGTCTGGTGGGCATGGCGAGGTTCCTGGAACAGAGCTACAAGAACGTGCGGGTGAAGGAATATGAGGGTGGGCACTTGGCGTCTGCGTGGAGCATGGACGAGACCTTGGACGAGATGTTTGCAGGTGGTGGGGACTAAGTAGTTACATAGTAGCACTTTGTTATGGTTTGTTACTCGAGTAAGCAACAAGGGTTAATGGCGGCAAGCGCCGAGTGGCTGTATGCGGGGGAGGGAGGGGAGGATCGGAATCACAAGCTTTGCTCGAGACAGCACTGCGGGGTATGGGCTTGAGTGTCGTCCAGTCCAGGATGGCTCTCTTCTCCGCCTCAGAGTCCGTCTACCTCTCCTCCTTCCTCTCCTCCGTAGACCTCGACTCCTCAATAAACAACGATGGCTCAATCGACCCTGGCCTCGCAGAGCAGATCCCCCACCTCCAGGGCTCCGAGGCACTCGCAAAGGCGACCAAGGACCTAATGTCCCTCGACGTCCCCGTCACCACATCTTCCTCCTCATCGTCGCATACGGCTGGCCAGGGGTCGAATACACCACATTTGCACCAGACGTCCAGTCCACCACCGAGCTATTGGCCGAGCCTACCACCAGGCGAGCAACCATCGTCCTCGGCCGGATCCACCCAGCACAAGTTTGCACAGGGCGTCCGTTCATCCTCACCTGCACACTACCTCCCTCGCGGCCTCTCCGGTACCATCGCGCCCTCGGATTCGCTGCGATCAGCCACGCCGAGCGACCGAGCGAACACCTCCATCTTCACCTCCCACCTCGGCTCTCAGCAGCAGCAGCACCCTCAATCGCAACACCCGCAGCAGCAGCATGTCCAGATCGCCCCTCTGCGCGGGTTCGAGCCTTCTACGTCCTCCTCCTCGACGGCTGGGTACACCCTGCCTCCTATCTCGACAAGCGGCTACCCCAACGGCTTGAGCTCGCACGAATCCTCGCGGCCGCCAGCCATCCCGTCCGCCGTCTCCGCCCCGTCGGTGCTCACACACCAGTACAGCGGCGCATTGACGTCCACGTCGACGAAACGGCCCCTACCTGCCTCGTCTGAGCCGGCGACGGACCCAAGCTCGTCCAAACGCGCGAGGCCATCACCCTCCTCGAGCACATACCCGTCCGCCCCAGAACTCGCATCCGCTGACTCAGCGACCGCGTCAGGATCCGGGACTGGCTCTGGGCCAGTCACATCGTCGCGCCCACGCCCGTCTGCTTCCGGGACGCAGCGCCCTCCCTCGTCCGCTGGCGCAGACGGGGCCGCGAAGAGCAAGGGCAAGGAAAAAGACAAGGAGAAAGAGAAGGACAAGGATAAGGGCGGCGCGTCCGGGAGCAATAAGGGCGTGCTCCTCTCGCCGTCGCAGAAACGCGCGAACCACATCCAGTCCGAGCAGAAGCGGCGCGCGAACATCCGACGGGGGTACGAGGCGCTGTGCGAGGTCGTCCCCGCGCTGCGCGAGGCGATTCGCGCGGAGGAGGAGCGTGAGCGCGCGGGCGGCGCTGCTGCTGGTGATGGCGGAGACGATGGGTCGGGCGGGAAGGCGAAGGCGAGGGGGGTGGGGAGCGGTGGGGGCGGGGAGAAGGGAAAGAAGAAGCGGAAGGGAGAGGGCGAGAAGGCGGACGGGCGTGCAGGCCCGAGGAGCGAGAACGTCGTGTTGCAGAAGAGTGCGTCATTCCCTCATACCTTCCCTTGCCGTTTGGCTTTCCAGCTCTGCCAAAGTTCCATCACTCATACACACACTCGCGCGCACACAAACTCATCTTCATCTTCGCGCCTCGTATCCTATTTTTACATTGCAACCGTTTCGTACGTCTGATGCTGACCTCCTACCTATAGCGATCGACTACATCACCGAGCTCCTCGACGACCGCGCCGCGCTCGCCCAACGCCTCCAGATCGCGCGCGGCATCCTCCCGCTCGGGCACCCCGCCGCGCAGCTCGACCCGCGCCACCTAGATCCTCACGGCGTCCCGCTCTGGGACCGCGAGTGGAATGGCGGGATGGACCTCGATGCGGGCGCGCAGGATGACGGGAGCGAGGACGAGGGATAGCGCTAATGCTGAAGGGCCCTGCCCTTGGCGCTACTATGCGAGACGGCGGGTCAGGCCCGCTGCGGCGCAGCTGGGAGAGGGGAAGTTGAGCTTGTGTACGATAGGAGAAGGAAGAGCCCCCCGTCGGAGATCTAGAGGTGTAGGCCCGGACAGTACTTGCTTATGAGGTGGGCGATCGATAGTATACCACCAGAGACTCAGGCTCGTGAGATTGGAGAGACAGACTTGTTGGCTTGCGTGCTGCCGCTGTTGCTCCTGTACCGTGTTTTGCTACGATGCTCTGCTCTGCTCGCGCGCGTGCCGGCTGCTGAGGAGATCTTATACAATACAGCGTATACCCTGGTATATCTAGCTCTAAGTAACACATCATACAAATACAGCCCGCTTGAGGTGCCCCAATTGTGGTCGGGGTCGGTCACGGATCATGAAGCCAAGGATGGTGAGGTCGGGGCGGCCGCTAGTCGTCGAAGCCGTCCATGTCGATATCGTAGAAGAAGTTCTGCAGACGAGGTGCTTGTCAGCGATTTCAGGGGTGGCGTGAGGATGGATATAGAAACTTGCCTTGTACATGCTCATGACCTTGACTACCCACGCTTCGAGGTGGAAGATTTTCTTGTTTCCCACACGCATTCGAGACTCCTACAAACGAAGTGGGTGAGCCAGCGGAATGAGGCATGATTCGCATAAGATACGGACGTATATAGCGGCCCAGTGCATGATCTCCGGCTTGAGCGCCTCGTCCACCTGCTCAACTATTCGGTCCGCAACTGTCTGTATGGTATGATCCAACAGCATCAGCCACCACGCCTAATGCGACACAAGTGGGGAGGTGTACCTTAAGGATAATTGTGGGCGGTATGCAGTGGCTGAGGAGCTCGTATAGCTTCGTGCGGACCTCCATGACGCGCGCAGGTGATTGTTCCTGCACGATCATGTCGGCGACTTTGTGGCAATATGTCTCCCAATCCGGCTTCGCGATCGACAATCCGCTGACGGACAGATCAGGGCTAGAGAATGAACGTCAGTAAAGCGAGACGGGGGCAGGAGACCATGGCCGCTAGCCCTACTTTTGCATCTTGAGCGCCTCGAGCACGAGGATCGCCTTGCGCATGTTCCCGTCCGAGTCCTCCGCGATAAGCTTCGCAGTGCCGTCGGGGATAGCGAAGCCCTCGCGCTTGGCGACGAAGTCGAGCACTGTCTCCATTTCCTCCGCGCTCGGGGCCGCGACGCGCATGAGCAGGCACCGGGAGCGGATGGGCGCGATGAGCTTGCTCGTGCTGTTCGCGCAGAGGATGAGGCGCATGTTGGACATGTACTTTTCCATCGTCCGGCGCAGCGCAGCTTGTGCGTCGCGTGTGAGGGAGTCGGCTTCGTGAATAACAACAACTATCACGTTCATAGTATCATTAGCATCAGAGAAAGATAGGAGGACGAAGGTAGCGTGCCTTTAAATCGTTGTTTCGCGTTCAAGTCGACTTGCTGTGTTTGTGCAATTTCCTTCAAGATTTCTTGAATGACCAGCCTATCGTAGTTTCCCACTTCGCTGCACATAGAGCGTTCAATGAATATGTACTCAGGAAGGACGAGTCGAGACGCACCAAGGCGTCATCTCAATATGGTAGTTGCTCTGAACGATGTTCACATCCAGCTTGCGTTTCGTTGGCGTCAGAAAGACACGCTGGTCGATTTTGATCTATAACATAGCCCATCAAGCCTATGAGGATGCTTTGGATGAGTTCACGTCAAGCGAATATGACGTACCTTCTCAACCCCTTTGCCAAACAACTCCAGGAGAGTGCCCGCAATCCGCGTCTTCTTTCCTGCGCCGGAGGGGCCATAGAACAGCATGTGAGGGAAGTCTCCGGATGCAGCCTACTCTTCTTTTTAGTCATGAGAGCCGAGAAGGCCAGATGACTGGACTCACAAGGGCCTTGAGGCGTGCGGAGAGACCATGGTGATAGTGGAGGTCATCGAGAGAACGCGGCCGGTGCTGAGGATGTGCTCGCCGTGTGAGCTATTATCTATCCACAGTTCGTTCCGGTGCTTACTTTGTCAACCCAGAGAGACATACTAGCGATTAGCGATGAATTAACGACCTGCTGCAATAGTCGAATGAGGAGAAGCTGAGAGAGGCGAGCAAGCCACACCGGCAGGAATCAGACGCCACGCCCGCGTGCTCGATTGGCGCGAAGGCCTGTGACGGTCGCGTGAGGTCACGTATGTGACAGGACGCGTTCTCCCGAGCTCGCACAGCACATAACTTTCAAGCCGCCTGCATGAAGCCGACGACGTTTGTGTATCGCATACACCCAATTTCAAGTACTCGTAGTTGTCACAGTACTGAAACTGTAAACGCATTCCTCATCGCTGACCTACTGTATCTGCTAGCCCAGTGACGCTGTGAACAACTTGAAGGATCGCGGACTCTTCGCTGAGCTGACCCCGCACCCCACCGCTCTCACCATGGAGCGGAGTTCCGGCGCCCTTGATAGCGTTAGGAATAAACTACTGCAGACTTTTCAGAGTGAACAGCTGCACGAGTCAGAGACGCACTCTGTGTCGTCCCAGCCCTTTGGTGCTCATAGAAACCAAGGTGGTTTTCACCGTTGGTGAGCGTCATTCTCCTATGTGCAATGGTTGTCGTGTCTCATCACTAGGCAGCACTATCCACCGTGGATGCGGAGGAAAATCGTCGTGGAGAACGGCTCTGTGAACTGCACACGTTCAGGAACCCTCAGGAGTACTGCAAAACTCCTGATAGCTCACCCGTCATCTGAGAAAAACCTTGTGAATTCCGAGAATCAGCTCGTAAGTTGGCTCGCCATGTCGCGAGGGGTATACTCTCTCGCCCGGTGGAAGCTCATAAATATCAATCATACCAACCATATAGCTATAGGCGACTTCCCACCGAAGATGCCTCGTGCATACACAAGCCACGTCTTCCGGTGTCTACCCCCGGCGGACGAAATGCAAGAGGACTTCATCAAGCGGGTTCGGACGCCTCCATACATCAGCTCCACCCCCTCTGCGCGTTTCGTCGGCCTGGAGCCATTGTGGTGCAGCAACCCTGTCGTGGTTCTTTTCTCCGACGGCGGCGACCTCGTCGTTGATGGCTCGTTGGTCTTCACGCCGGACGTCCACAGTGGTGCGGACCCCGTCGACATCGCAGCCCGTCTCCTCTCTGAGAGGGCTGACCCCCGCATCAAGGCCTTCCTCGGACATCAGGTTGAACCTCGTTGGAGTCAGGAATTGAACAAAACTGCCGTATATATCTTGGGGACCTTCTTAAGGGTATTAATCCCAAGCGGTTGTTGATGCCACTTTGCGAGAAGTCGCTCGCGGGCGAAGATCCTCCCTTCTCAGGTCGATGACACCTCCATCATCGTCGCACACTCAACATCTGTCTAATTAATGCCTGAGCTATCCTGCTGTCGTAGGTCCGGCGTCGATTCTCTTTCATACGTCTCTGCTTCAGCTTGGTACTATGCCAGCTAAAGTTGTACTCCAATTCTACCGAATTGTGCGGTAACATATGGTAGCTGCCTCAACGAGCTCGTCCATCCCCATGTCACAAAAACTAATGACGCCGGGCCGTCCCCCAGGATGAGCCTGAATGGATGATTCCCTACCTCAAGGTGAGTGCTGTTCAAGCGAGTCGGGGAATACTATCTTCGTTTGAATCGACCCGGTACTGCATCTATCCGATGTTACCGTTGATGTAGATCTCATTTGAGCCGAGATTGTAGCTCGGCGAAAACTCCAAGATCTGCCTTTCGCCGAGGATTCCTCATGCACGTATGATACGGGGCCGTATCATCGTATATGACTGCAGTTGCTCGCTTCCATTGCTTCAATGTCTGGCGCGTTGATATGGTCCTAGTTGCTCGGTCCGCTGTTCCTGCACTCGCGCCATATATTATACCGACTGCGTGAGCATGTCGGTCATTTTGAGATGTGAATCCGTATGGCGTTCTGCGGCCGAACTGGGTCGGCAAAAGTGCTTCAGGATCGCCATGCTCAAGACGTGTCAAATACATCGCCGCCCAACTTTCTAAACCGGATCGTCGTCAACTATAGGGTACTGTGCTCGTGAATGCATATTGAATAAGTACAACTATCGAAACAGCGGTGCATACATTACACGTAAAACAAACTGCGTTGCGTTGCGTTCGTCGTCATATGCTGGAATCCCTCCCCGATATTCAACCCTGAGGGCGTGTATCGTCTCGATCGCACTTGTCGTAGCAGCGGTGGTGTGTTGTATCCCATCCTGCTATCCCTGTGAGGTGCCCGATCCTGACGGGCCTCGCCCGCATCTATGCTTTCCGATCCCCCGATCAACACAACAACAGTGTCCTTCATCGTACCACCCGCCCCCAGATCGCATCTATATACCAACAGATCCTTCGTCGCACTCGCCGAAACGACAGTGCGAGAAGGCCCAAACGTAAGGACACGTTCATGCCGAGTTGTGGGGCGCGAGCGCGTTC
The DNA here is from genome assembly GCA_022385745.1 of Cubamyces sp. BRFM 1775. Lineage (NCBI taxonomy): Eukaryota > Fungi > Basidiomycota > Agaricomycetes > Polyporales > Polyporaceae > Cubamyces > Cubamyces sp. BRFM 1775. The sequence goes on along the minus strand of MU278637.1, from coordinate 28,127 downwards.
TGCGCGGGCGTGAGCGGCACCTGGCCGTTCTCGACCGTGCTCCCGCGTGCGTCCTCCTTGTTGAGATGGAGCTCCGCCATGCCGCCCTTGAGCTCCTCGACGGTAGGGTGGGCGACGCCGTTGGGTTTCGTCGGGGACTCCTCTGTGGGGGACTCTGCCACAGGCTCGACCTTCTGGTCGGGGAGCTCTATCCGCGTCATCTCGCGGACGAAGGACGTGCCCCAGTATGCAGCCGAGTACTTGTTCACGTACTAGATGCGCGTCCCCAATCAATTTCCTGGTTATACGTTGCAGATTCAAAGCTACGCACCTTGAACAATTTCCTGTGGTTCTCCGCGCGGGTGTCCGCCTCCATCGTGACGGCCTCGTAAATCGCGTCCGCAACTTGTTGCGAGTCCCAAGGGTTGACGACGATACTGCCGTTTAAACTCTGGGCTGCACCGGCGAACTCAGACAGGATCATGACTCCCTGTCGTTGTTGCTGGCACGCGATGTACTCGTACGACACCTGCGAGGATCACGGTTGGTGTGGCGCATAAGAGAATGAGGCTAGATCGACGTACCAGGTTCATACCGTCACGGGTACTCGTGACAAGGCAGACGTCGCTAACGGCGTACAACGCGCACAGCTCGTCGAACGGCAAGCTCTTGTGCATGAAGTGAATCGGCATAAAGTCGACTGTCCCGAAGCGGCCGTTGATGCGGCCAACGAGCTCGTTGACAGTCGCGCGGAGGTTCTGGTACTCCTCAACGTCCTGCCGCGACGGCACCGCAAGCTGCGCGAGAACGACCTTTCCGATCCATTCGGGATGTTGCGTGAGGAAGAGCTCGAGTGCGTGCAGCTTCTGCGGTACACCCTTGATGTAATCAAGTCGGTCGACGCCGACGATGACCTTGCAGCCCGCGAAGCGCTGCTCGAGCTGCGCGATCCGCTTCTTCACGCTGTCCTTCTTCAAATTCTCGATGAACGATGACGGGTCGATGCCGATCGGGAACGTGCCGACATGCGCGAGACGGCCCTCAAACTCGACGCCGTTCGGCATCGTCGGGAGGCCGAGGATACGGGTACATGACGAGAGGAAGTGGCGGGCGTAGTCGTATGTGTGGAATCCAATGAGATCTGAATAGAGAATGCCTAGCAGGATCTCGCGCCGGACCGGTAGAATTCTGGGCGATCGTCAGCATATGCGGATTAACAACGTCTAAATGGGACATGTGGCGGGACTCTAGCTTGGCAAGATCCTAATCCGGAACGACGATTGCTTCGCGCACCCCGCGGTAAGAAGACGCGCGGCAAAGTCGGAACGGAGAGCCAATCACGGGGAACGCGACGGGTGCGGGTGGAGCGAAGGGACGCGCGCAGTTGTGCTACGGAGAGGAAGAACGAGACTGACCTGTAGATCTCACTGGACGGGAACGGGGTGTGGAGGAAGAAGCCAATCTTGATGTCTGAAAACTTCGGTGGCGGGATTTCCTCGCAGTTCACGCCGTCGAGGATGCGCTCGACCTCGCTCGCGGTGAGGTCGCCGACGTTTTGCGGGCCGTCGATGAGCGTGCGGAGGAGCATGGGAAGGAGCATCAGGTGGTAGTCCTGAACCCAAACCATGGAGCCCGGCGAGAGCTGTGTCATAATAGCCTCTGCGAAGGCCATGTTGGCTTGGCGGTACGCGAGCCAGTTCTCGTCTTCGAAGTTCATCTCGCCGGGGTGGTAGTGGAAGAGCGGCCAGAGGATGGAGTTGGAGAAGCCGTTGTAGTGCCTGTCGGCGACATCGTCGTCGAGGTAGACGGCCTGGCACGAGTACTCCTCCTTCAGGCGGCGATCGACGAGAGGGCGGTCCTTGGGCGGGATGAAGAAACCAGGCCAGCCGATCCACGTGAAGGACATGGACTTTTTGCAGCCGGAGAGGGCGGAGACGAGACCGCCCGAGGACATCTTGAAGTGGTACTCGCCCGAGGCATCCTTGGTGATCGTAATTGGAAGACGGTTAGAGACGACGATGAGATGCCGCTGCTCGCCGTTTGTGGTGGGGATGGAGAGGTCCGGGGTGGAGGGCTCTGTGGTGAGGAGGGTGGGGGCCATGGCTAGGACGATTAGCGGGGAGAGCGTAGTAGTGGTACAAGATGGAGGAGAGGAGGAGAGGGAGGAGGACTGGGAGAGGTAGCTGGTAGGGTTAGGAGTCCTTTTCCTCTTGTACCTCTCATCGATGATGCATGTGACATCATCTGCCCTTTCCTTATTCCGCCTCTCTGCCAGACACGGTCCAGCTCTCATTGGACCCGGCATCTCCCGACGTTTCCCCGCACTGCATCGCTCGACAGGCGCCCGTCGTTTCTCCGTCCATGTGCACATATCGCCTCCATCGCTCACGTCCTCTGCTCCCTTTCGGCTGATCGTCCTCGTCTTTCGCCCCGTATCTCCCGTCTCGGTCCTCGCCTATCCTTTCTCGCCGCACAAGGCGCCCTCCAAGATCCGCGCTCGCCGACAAACGTGTCGTCTTTCCCCCCGACCTCTCACTCTCGTACGTAGGTACCGCAGCTTCCCTCTTATCGTACCATCCTCCTGCCGACGCGCCGGGTCACATACGTGACCGGACGCGTCTGGATCGCCCAGCAGTGTGCACATGCAAATGCCTCCGCCCGAAAGTCGCACCTTCTCTCGGCGATTCCTGTGCTGGACGATGATCTTCACGTCAACTTGACCTCAGGCTTTCACCAAAGCATGTTGTCGAGTACAACAGCGCAGCCAGTTGACGTGCGTACGTATACACGCTATGCGATGGTCCGAAACACATACCAAGTCCGTTCCAATCCTGCTAATTATACAACAGTCTTCAAATACACTTCGTGTACGCTCCCCCGGCTTTGCGGAACATGAGTGAGAGAGCTCCTGTGTAGCTCTCACGCGACCTTCGGCCTGGCATTGACCGACGAGACGTCAACAGAAAGGACATCCTGTCATGCCATGCATGTTGAGCAACCGTCGCTATAGGGAGGACGTTATAAACTCACCTTTCCTGCCTTGATCTCAGCTGCAGACGGCATGAGGCCCAACCGCAGGAGCTCAGAGCCCTTCGTCACTGCCGGGTCTCGTTGCATACTGCGGGTTATCTGGTTAGAGGTTATCGTCGCCCCAGTATCCTATTCACTCACCTAGCCATCGCGACGATCTTGCCCTCCTTGGCGTAGTATGCAATGAACTATGTCGCGCACTTGTGAGTACCAGATCCCTACAAGATGAGGAGGGTGTACGCACCTTCATCTCTTCCGGGTTGCCGTCAATGATGACGTCGTCATATCCAGCCCCAACACCGCAGTAGCGCAGCTGCTGGCCCTCTGCACAACGCCATGAGTAACATTGCAGAAGCAACCGGTGAGCCAGTATCGTATTACTCACGTGCGCTCCAAAAGACAGGGATCTTGACGAACGGTTGGCCCTTGCCCTCCGCAATGGTCTTTCCAACTGCGCGACCCTGGTTGCCTGCGACCTATATCCACGGGAGTGGTGAATGACTCTACTCATTCATAGACGGCGCTATATACTCACGTTCCAGTGCTCAATACGCCTGGGTTCGCCAGTACCCGGCTGAGGGTACATCGCGATATCACCTATGCCGCGAGTCTGGTGAGTCCTCTATCATGTGCCTGTATCGAGAGGCCTACGCACCAATGGCGTATACGCTGTCGATGCCCTTAACGCGCAAGTACTCATCGACATGCACGGCACCGCTCTTGTCGACGACCTGCTCGAAGCCCTTGCTGCTCTTCAGGTATTCCGTCGCCGGAGCGACACCTACGCCCATGACGATTACGTCCGCGGGGAGCGTCGTGGTTTGGCCTGTGCTTGACGTGACGACGACGGCGCCAGCTTGAGACGGGTCGGACTCTGATGGAATGATCTTCTCGACCTTGGATTGCATGTGGAACTTGACGCCTTTCGATTCGTGGAACTGCGTAGAATCCACATGAGAAGGCGATCGAAATGGGAGTAAAGGTCACGCAGTGGTACCTTCTTCAGTCCTGCGCCAACCTCTTTGCCGAGAACGAGTTCGAAGGGGAACTCTTCCTGGCCCACGACGTCGATGGAGGCCAGTTTGCGGGAGGTGACCGCGACCACAAGCTCCATACTGATAAATGAAGAGCCAATAACAACGAGGCGCTTGCCCTCCTTCACCGCTGCACCTCACAGTAAGTACCACATTCCAATAAGCCTCGGCGTCATTACTCACCGGCATCGATCTTCTTTGCGTCCTCGACACCCCTCAAGGTAAGGACGTTTGCAAGGTCCTTGCCCTCAATAGGCAGACGGCGAGGTACGCCTCCACTTGCAAGTACGAGCGTCTCGTACGGCACGCGCTCCTGAGACGCACCCACCACCACTTCTTTCGAAGCGATGTCGACGCCGGAGACCTCGACGCCTGAGCGGTAATCGACGCCATACTTGGAGCGAAGATCGGCAAGAGAACGCCATTCTAGCTTGGCGGGGTCGGTCACAAGAGCCTTGCTCAATTTCGTCCTGGAATACAGGGTGTTCAGTCTATCGCTCACATGCTTTGACACGGGCGGATCCAGCCTACCTGTCGATAGGCGCGTAGTGTTCTTTGGAGAGGACCGTGATAGGACCGTTGTAACCATGCTAGAAGGACGGGTGAGCCTAGATGTTGTTTGAGGGGCGACGTCATCGCTGACCTCACGGAGACTTTCTATGCAGTGGAACGCGCCGCTACCGCCACCAACGATCACGACGCCCTTGCTCTGCCCAACAGGGACGCTACTGCCAGTCGCGAGCAGTTTAGGCTGGCGCGATTTGTTCGCGCTGGTAGTGTTTGCAGGATCGGCGGTGACATTGATCTTGCCGTTCACGATCTCAGCTTTGAACGAGTGCAACGCCGTGGGCGCCGGGGCATCCTCTACATGCGAGGTGAGTGCATGAGTATAATCAATCGATAAGTAGAGTCGGCATACCGATGTCACCCGTGCACACGTTGAAGCACGCTGTGAAGGTTAGAATTGAGCCCGTGTTCCTTGAATGTCGTAACGGTACGCATATAAGCATATGCGTACGCAGTCCACTCACCGCCATGCCACGGGCTAAAGGCGAGAGTATGAGTACCGCCCGGATACCCGGATGAGCTTGAGATCCAAGGACTCACCAGACTACACGGCCGTCCGCAGTGAGAACGCCCTTTGCGAGAGGCGCCCCATAGTGGGTACAGAATGCGCTTGTAGCATGAATCTTGTCGCCGAGACGAGAGAGCAGGACCTTGCCATCCTCGAACGGCACTTCCTTCCTGTGGATCGGTAGTGGTTAGTACCTGCAGTAGTTGACATAGACGCAGACTATGATTGGTCCCCGGGTCTGAGGCCGCCACAACGGGCGGTATGGCGCCCACATACTGTCCGCGATCGACGCGCAGCAGGCACCCTTCGACAGCCGTTATATAACCCTCAAGAACGCCCACACCCAACTCGATGCTGTAATCCTCGCGAAAGCAACTTACATCTCTCCATCCTTGAGCTCGGACGCGTCGAGCACGGCGATCGTCTTCTGGGACATCCTTCTGAGCGCAATGAGGTGTGTGAGGGTGCTGGGAGAGGGTGGTGGTCGGCGAGAAAGGAGATGAGTGCTGATAAATCTCAGGTTGAGGGCGCGGTGAGAGCAGAGGCCAGGCATGGGCACGGCCGCAGTCCGTTCGACGCATTTCAGGCCATCGCGAAACGCGCGGTGGGAATGACGTCGTCCGCTGCTCTTGCTCATCCTCCCAAACGCGCGCTTAGTGCTCCTTCAGCCAATCAAATTGCTTCAATTAGAGGCTTGATATTCAACGCCTTCCGGAGCGCCGAGCGTTTAGGTGCTCTACGAACGTTATGATCGGTCTTGTAGGGGACTCATACTGGTACAAAAGTGCTTTGCTAGCGCTGTCTATGCGAGTCTAATATCTCAATTCATAAAGTGTGTAAGACGCCCTGCGAGGCGATTTAGCTAGCACCTTGCCTCTGCAACGATGCGGGCAACCAGCGCGACGCAATGACACCGGCGATAGAAATTCCACACATAATCCAGTAGACCAGTGTACCCGCAGCAAGATGACGCTCCAGTGTAGCAGAGAACAGAGACGATGCAAACGACGGGGCGATGGCTCGGACTGTCGAGGCAGTTGTTTGGGCAAGGCCGTTCGTGATACCGAGAGCTTTTTGGTTTGGTGCTGCATCACTGATGTAGATGAAAACGCAGCCTATTCGTGAATTCGAGCGCGCATGAGTTCTGAGTTCCAGTGTCCATGATGCGGGGAAACGGCTCACCCCAGGTCATGAAGGTCCCAACGTACGCCACCCACTGCAGCACAACCAACGCCCATGCAGTCCTCCCAACCTTTCCCTCGCGCTTCACCACGAAGCTAAGCAACGGAAACAACGCATAGACGACAAAGTACATCGCAAATGAGCACCCGTACAGCCGCTTCGCCCCGAACCTACGCAGCATGTACGGGAACGTGAAGATCTGGATCGCGCCGCCGACGCACCCCCCGACGCCCTGAATGACGCCGATGGTGAAAGACGAGAAGCCGAGCCCGCCGAGGTCGATGCTCGTGGAGTACATGAGCGGCACGAGGACGATGACGCTCTGGTCGGTGAGCGCGAGGAAGCCGTAGTTGAGGATGGGATAGAGGACGCATGGGACGAGGATGGTGCGCAGAGTGATAGGCTTGTCGTCGTCGGTATCGGTGTCTGAGACTTGGACGTCGGCTACCGCGTCTGTTTTCGTTTCCTCTTTGGATTCCGTCGTAGGTGACGCTGCCTCGGGTGTAGTTGTACGTGCTTCCTCCGCTATGTGCATGTGGGACTGCTGGGTTCTTTCCAGATCTCTCGTCGCGCGTTCCGTATCTGCTGCAGGAAGAGGTAGCCTGTTGCTCTCGAGCTTGCCATCGGGGGCTCGATGCAGCGTCTGCTCAGCTGATCAATACGACAATGTCCAAGACTGCCAACCGATGGACCATTCGTCAACTCACCTCCTTCATCCCCACTAAGGCAAACAGGAATGCGCTGATAGAGATGCATGCGACAATGATGCAGGGCAAGAAATACGGATACGTCGTCCAGAACGTAGAGTCACGGAACCCAGGCCAGCGTTCAGCCGGCGTCGCAAAGATTCCTCCGATCATAGGTCTACATAGTAGTGAGTTCCTGTAGCCACGTTCCCCCCTTTCGCACAAAGACGCACCCGAGCGTTGAGCCCAAAGACCAAATCATGGGCATGAACGCGAACCCCCTCGCGCGGTTGGTGTGGTCTGTGATCTCCGCCATCATGCTCTTCGTGACGCCGATGTTCCCGTTCAGAGCGCCCTCCGCGCACCGGCTCAGAATGACGGCCCAGTATTGTCGTGACAGCCCGAAGCCGATCATGGAGAGCGTAAGACCAAGGAGGCCACCTAGAAGAACGGGTTTGCGCCCAATGCGGTCGGAGGCGCGGCCCCATTGGAGCACACAGATCGCCTCGACGGCATAGAAACACGATTCCTGGCGGACAATGGCAGTGTTTTCAGTGACGGGGCCGAGGAAAGATGAGAGGCAACGTACGACAAGACCCGCGAAGTAACCAGTTTTGCGCTCGTCCCCGCCCGTGACACCTGTCTGGCGCACGAGCTGGTTGACGAACGGGTAGATCACGGTGGAGGTGATCGGCTCTGCGAGTTGCAGGTACAGCAGGATGAATAGCTGCAGCTTCGGAAGAGGGGTCTCTTTGACGGCTTCAAACGGCTGCTCAGGACATCCTGAGCCCGATGACGGTTGTTCGCCAACCTCGTGCCCTTCGACGTGAAGGACCTGGTCCTGTCTCGTCGAAGCTTGTGGAGGCGTTACGATCTCCCCGTGGTTGACAGCACCAATGTTGTCCATGGGTAGGGCCCGGGGTGGACGGTTGCTTTCAAGCACTGATTCCATCCTGAATTCGAGTCCTTGTTCTTAAGGGCTCTTACGTCGAGTGCGCCTTATCGCACATGCGTCTACTGAGACGCTTCGAAATTGCCCTGCAAGCGAGGATAAAAACCACTGGCGTTGATGTTAGCCACAACACGCCGAGGAGTTAGGCCACGAACTCGGCGAGCAACTCACGATTGCCGTGTCCGATGGCACGGACTCCCCTCAAACTTGCGGCACTACAGTACAAATCCGATGACTCTTCATGTCTTCTGTTTGGAGTCTCGGGTGGCTGGTCGGTTAACGATGACATGACTCAGCTGCAATCCTTTAGCTAATCCCGCTATCTGAAGGAATATATTGTGGTGTGGAAGCCGTCCGATTGTATGATCCCATGATCAGTCTCCAGCGTCGCCACAAGCGCTCATGAGCTGACTAGCTTCTCAAGATATCTGGTAAGTACTCCATAGCATTAAATCCATGACAGCAGGTTGAAGGTCGAAGAAGACGGAGAAGTGACGGTGTATTGATGCCCTAGATATATTTCATGGGTTTAGATTTTTGGAGAACCATAGACGAAGTCAAAGAGTATTCATCGAGATGCTCTTGGTGAACCAGTGAGCAGAGCGAAGCTTGTGGTCCTCAGAGGTTCGAAGAAGCGAGGACCAGCCAGAGAACGAAGTGGTATGCGCATCTCACAGAGATTCCTCGAAGCGTGGCTACTGAGCATTTATCGAGTAGACCTTGCTGAGAGGTGATACCGGTACCAGTAGGAGGAGAGGACCTTGGTTACGAATGAAAGACACGGAGGCGTTTACGCTGCGGTTGCTCGACTAAGTTCCAGCAACGCTTGCCGATAGCTGTTCAGCCGGCCCCTATATGTCATTGTAGATTGAAAGTCGTGCTATGTCGGTGTCTGTATATTGTGCAGCTGCATCTGATGATCAACCTCCTGTGGGAACCTTATGCGCGCGTCCAGCTGCTCTCACTCATCAACACAGGTTGTTCGAGCGCACTGGTGGCGATTTGACGAACTCAATGAGCTTCGGTGTAGCTGGTGGAGAGTACGTTGAACTCACCTCTATCGTCCCCAAACCGTGCGAGAGGGAGCATGGCTGTAAGAGAGCATGCATGGATACCTACGTCGACTGGTTTGTGGCTGGGGAGATCACTTCTGGATCATGTCAGCGCCCGAGAGTTCAGGTAAGAAGCCCTTTCAAGATTGATACAATCAAGTCATATGTCGCAAATAGGAGGTTCGTAACATGAGTGCCTGGGCGATGGTGGCCATGGGTAGACTGTGCTCGCCGGCGGTGTCCAGACTCCAATGTCAGGGAGAGTTAGGCGCCAGAGGACACTGGGCGCCAAGGAGACGAGAGGAGGAGGATCCGCCCTGGGCTGCAGCCTGCTCTCTGGATAGACACTCTAGTACTTGCTTCGATAGGTTCCTCCTCTTCCTCCCCCCGTCGCTGTGCACGGGCTCAGCGCTCAGCCCCCATCTCTTCCTTCCCTCTTTCTCTCTCGTCCGCCATGCCAGCTCCGTACGCACCCCTCGTTACCCCACGCTACGCCCCGGAGGCCGCGCAGCGCGAACTCGAGGATGCTTTCGATTCCGAGGACGAAGGCCAGGACTCGTCCGAATCCACTCCCTTGACACGCTCCCTCCCTCCTCGCACGGACTCCCATGTGCATCCCCCGCTTGATGCCGACGACGCCTTCCCCTCGCCTGCACCAACGACGACCCCCAACACTGCGGCAAGCGGCGTGTATGACTTTGAGCGTGAATACGATACCGATTACGACTACGCTCGGCCACCGCCTGGCTCTCCCCCGGGTCCGTCTGCGAGGGCGCTCCCGAACGATATCGGAAACTCCAACGGCCTGCTGCCCACTGGGCCTGTGCAGCCCCCACGAACTAGGACAGGGCCACAGCTACGGGTCCCGTTCTGGCGCAAGGCAGTCGGGGCGCTACTGCCCCAGCACTATGTCCGTGTGCCGACCGAGGATGTTCCCGCACCCCGCGTGGTCGGTGGCGGAACCGAAAACGACGGCGTGTTCGCGAACGTGAGCGCAAAGCCATCGAAGCCGATAAGGGTCACCGACTTAGACGGGAACGTTCATCTCGTCCCGGAGGAAGTGCAGAAGGAGACTCCGCCTGTATGTCTCCCTCTATTACTTTGTGACCGTCATCCCCCGTTTCCTATCTGTCCACCGAAATTGAATGCTATGTATCTACCTCCATCCCTCAACGTTTCATCACGAGTTCAACTGCACACTGTTCCTGTACACATCTTGTACCGATGCTGACATATCTTCCTTCCGCCACAGTCGTATGCCGAGGCGCAGGCCGACGCCGTGCCACCCTACTGGGAGACGACGGTACACGCCCCCGCCGCAGCGCTCGATCCAAATGCGTTCATGATCGTGGACGACCTCCCGTCGGGTTCGGTGCTCACCTTCGTCGCAACCGCCTTCGTCTCGTTTTTCTTCCAGTTCGCCGGCTTCGTGCTCACGTACCTCCTCCACACGACGCACGCCGCCAAGTACGGCTCCCGCGCGGGCCTTGGCCTCACCCTCATCCAGTACGGCCTCATCCAGTACGGCGGCTCGTTCGGCCGCGTGCAGAGCGGTGGCGTGGAAACTGGTCTGGAGGGCGCGGCGGACGGGTCTGCTGCAGCCTCTGGGAACGCGGTCAGCTCGTTGACGGTTGAGGAAGCTATGGCTCGGCTGAACAACAGCCGGCTGGTGGAGATGGTCAGGAACGGGACACTCGATTACACCTCGTTCAACGCCACGGACCCCAGTGCGGTATTCGACATCCAGTTTGCAGTCACCTCGCGGGACTGGATCGCGCTCATTCTCATGACGCTCGGTCAGTACCCGAATCCACTTTGAGGTGACTCGTGGACGCTTATGCTGACCACGTTCCGTATCTAGGCTGGTTCCTCCTTCTCTCGTCCTGCGTCGGCTTCTACCGCGTGAAGCGATGGGAGAACGCGGTTCGCGTCGCGTCCCTTCCTGCGGAGCCGCTCACCGCGGAGCAGCGCCGGCACGACGAGCAGGTCCGGCGCAACATCGAGGCTGCATTCGGTTTCGTCGACCTCGATCCCGAGGACGACGTCCCGCTCGTCCACGCGGCACGTGGCGCCGCCGGCACTGGCAACGGCACCGGCCCTGGGGTTGAAGGAGAGGAAGACGCGGACGATGCGATGGCGGGGCTGGACGAGAACGAGAGGCGGCGTGCGCGAGAACTGGCGGAGGCCGAGATGAGGTTGACAAGAACACTTCAGGCGGCGGGGCTGCTATAGCCCACCCGTATAGTCGCTGTTGTGGCGCCTTGGTCGTTGTCCTCAGGTAGGCTCGTGCAGAAGAACGGTGCGTTCGTGGGAAGTCCTTTGCGGTATTGTATGTTGCCGTCGTGTTCAAGTCTTGTTTTCCTGTCCCCTGGGTGCGGCTATTTTGTTGCTCTTGGTCGGTCATGCTGTTGCACGTCACTACCGCCGTGATTCCTCGCGAGACCTGGGCGCCTTGTGTTCGCACTTGGGTGTTCCTCCCGTAGGTTGTCGCATGCGTCATGGCGTCGCCTTCTGATGTGCTCGGCTGCGTTCGTTCCGTTTTCACCCTCATGTAATTTATGTTGCTTTATGGAGCGGATTTGAGTGGAAGTCTGGGGCGACAATCGTCGCTGAGCTCTAGTCGGCGATAGTTGAATCGAGATATCTCAGGTAGAGTACGCTCTTCATCGGTGAGTCCACTCCGCCGTCCTTCTTCGCAGCGATGCTTGCTCAGTGGATACTTTCAAGCCAACAACGTATTCCATCGGGTTGTGAGTCAATCAATATAGAGCCTGGTCGGCATCACGTCGCACATCCAGCAGCATGGGGCGGACCTGTTGCAGTCTCGTCCCAACGCTCGGCCCTCAATCCAAAAACCTTGCTTCTGTTGCGTCCGGGCCTCTTCAACTTAGACCAGTGTACCTCGGATCGATCAGGGTGAAACGCGGCACTCGACCAATCTACCTTCTTTCACTTCGGTTCCAGCAAGCCGAATGCCCTGCTGATACCTATTCAAACTCATCAGCGCCCCGTGCACACAAAGGCAAACACGGGCCTACTGCTAAGGCCCGGATACCAGTCACTGGCGTCTACACTTGCCGCGCTGCGGTGGGGTTCATCTGGTGCTGCAGCATCGAGGAAACCGCATGGCATCCTGCAAGTCCTTCTGGCTGCGCCCGGAAACACCGCTGGAGCTCCAAACCGGTGGGCACAATTACCCGTAGGAGGCATCGCGACTCGTCCTGGACTCGGGAGCATTGGAGTCATTGGGTAATCGGAAGTCGGTCGAGATGCCCAACAGTCTTGAACAGGCAGGCACTGACGCATTACCACCAGCGTCGCTAGCTAGCGCTTCTTGACTTTCGGGACCATATGCACTCACGCGGCTTTGGCTCCGAATCTTCTAGGGACTCATGGGCGGTGCATGCGTGTTGTTTGATACCGGCCGTTCGCGGTGGGCGGTGGCGCCTACAAGCACAAGAGTCCGCGTGTACGATCGGTAAGAGCTATGTACTATCACACAATTCAAGGCTAGGGCTGACATCCGGGAACAGCCCGAAGGTGCGAAAACATCCGCGGTCTCGATTTGGGCGGAAGTAAGTATCATTATCTGCCCGCGTCCGTCTAAGAGCTCTCAAACGATAACGGTGGTAGTGTCGTGACCGATCTGGAAATGGATCCCCTTCTCTACCGCGTCGAAGGTGCAGCCTGGTCCAATCTATCCGCTGTTCTATCTCCGACGATGTTCCCAAGGACCACAGCAGCCTTGTCCTCGATTTCCCTGCCCTATACAGGCTTTACCCCCTGGCCGAGGGCATGCGCGATCGAAAAATCAATACCTTCGCACACGACCCCTTGCGGAACCGAAGACGAGGTGATCATCGTTCATTCTCTCGGATACCCCTGTCCATCTGAAGTGGATGCCGTTCTGTGTTACACATATCGTCTTACCGCGCAGGATTAGGTGGCGCATCCTTTTGGCAGCACTGCCAGAACACTCAGGCCTTGGCAGCGCCCATCCCTGAACGGGCTCAGACCCTAGCGCTTGAACACACGTCGCTTGCAAGGGCAAACAAACAACAGCTTCTAATGTAGTAAACTGAAATCCCACTGATTCAGAGCCAACCATCGCCGCGATGCCTCGAGACTACGAGCGTACGCTATGTCCCTGTGTGACCACCTGCAGAGACATTCACAGGTGATCGTGCCGGGCGAGGAGCACAGCATCGTGAGTCTTTGCGTTCCTTCTATGTGCACCATGATGGCATGGCGACTGGCCGTATAACGCACGCCGGAGTTCCGTCCAACGGTGGCGTCACCGTGTTCTTCCTTTACAGGCATGCCTCGTCCTTCAACGTCGATCCAGCTATTGAGATCAGCCATGGCCTGGAATGCGGAAGTTCCGATCTTTTGTTCGTACTATCAGGCCAATGAACGGCTAGAGCGTGTCGACCACCCGCCATGCCACGAGGTATTTGGGTCACTGTCTTGATAGCATTTTACCTGATTCATGCGGCTTCTAGGTTACTAGGCTGAGCACCGTTATGAGAAAGTGCGGTTTAGCCTTGCCTACGTGGTTCATGGGCTAGTTGCTGGGCTTTCCAGAAGTTCATCATGGCCGCCTGCGGTGTGGATGCATACTGCTTCAAGGTATAGTGCTGATCATTCCATCGCCTTAACCTGATATTGCCTTCTCACGAACTTACCGGATACCCACAGGCTTCCTATCCTGGCTGCGCTCGAGACAGCGGAGTCATTCAACGAGATGGCCTGCCTCCGTGGTGGCTGAGAGCGAGTTTAGCACTCCACCCAAATGTGTTGCTGTGCTCCCGAAGGGCATCCACCCTAGACTTACGCGTCCACTCAAGTGCGTTCTACGCTAGGCAGGTGCTGCCTCTGGAGTCGGATGGGGTCAAATGTTGATTTCTCATGCATTTTCGACAACATCAGCAGCGTGATATAAAAGCTGCTGTGATACCCCATGCTACCTCAGCGCCTCACCTGTCGCTCCAGCATCTTTCTCCTACCGCAGCATGTCTAACGTCTCTAACAACGGCAACAGCAGCTCTGGCGGTGCTCGCCGCTCTGACAGCACACGCCGTAGCGAAGACCCCGCCAATGCTGCCAACCCCGCCAATGCTGCCAACTCCGCCGGTGCTGCTAACCCCGCCAATGCTGCTAACCCCACGGTCAACCCGGCCAACCTTGCCAGCACTGCCACTCCAGCTCCACCCAGCCCCCTAGCCAGTGCTTTCGAAGAACACCCTCCGGCTAGTGGACACCCGGCCAACAGTCAAGATAGTGCGACTTCCGGTTCAATGCCCACTACCCCTGAGCGTGTTCCGCCCAGCCCTAGCCACAGCAGCGCTTCTGAAGGCGCGATGCCCTCTCCGACGTTCTATTATGCTAGCGTCAGGGACCCCTACCAGACTGGGCGGTATGTAAACGCCAGTCCGAGAGATCGCGGCGCCCCGGGGTATGAGGTCTCCTATTCTCCCACTCACCCCACGCCCCCCGTCGGTATGGGTCCCACGTACTCGCCTGGTATGGGTCAGATGGACGCGGGCTCGAGAACCCATAGGTCCACGCCGAGTTCTGCGTCCTCGGCCTCTGGCATCTCGTCGGTACCTATCGACCGCTACGCTCCTCCTGTCACGCCACCTATCCATGGGGCCGCTATGGGAGATAGCCCCACGTTGCGAGGCCCCACGAGACCCCAAGGTCAAATGCCGGTCCACCCTCCCCCTCCCAGACAGCCCGTATTCTCGGACAGCACACAGTTAGCGCGATACGCCGTATTGCAGAACCACAACCGCACTGTTTCACTGCAGGAAGAGGGCAGCGCACGCTTGGTGCCTGCAAGGGCGCGGTCGCAGAGTGCTGACCTAGCGAAGTCCAAGGGTGGTGTCGAAGGGCAGCAAGGCAATGACCGCCGCCAGACCTAGTGGTGGGTTCACATTGTGGTACTGCGTACTAGCGATCACGGGCCATTGTTGTGTGACAACATCTTCCTCTTCCTTTCTCTCCTCCCGCCCTCTAGCCTTCTCTCCTCTCGCCCTCTCTACTCTCTCCCACTCTCCTCTTTCTTTCTCTTTCTCTCCCGATGACATTACGGCCGCCCAACCGGTCGTGAGCCTAGTCTATGTATCATACATCCGCAGCATCTTGGCTGGGGTAGTTGAAGTGCCAGTTCAACCTGCGCCGCCGTGTTTCCAATGTGTCTAGCTGTCATTCTCTCCAATGCAATACCGACCGTCATTTTACACCGTAGCGTCGGATACTACTACCAATATATGATGAGATACAGTACAAATGAAGATCGTTGATGAACCTAGGATGTATTGTTTGCTTTAAGCTTGGCCGCCGTCCATGGTGGGTGTTTGCTCGCACTCGAACTTCTGTGCCACGTCCCTGCCAAAATTAACGTCGCTTGTCTCCTACATAGCGGCAACAGCCAAGCCGATTCTAACGTTGTTCTGAGCTTTGGGAAGGCAGTGATAGCAATAGTTCTTGCCGGGTCAGTTAGCTAACATATCGGTCACATAGATCGGTCGCAGACACCCGAAAGGGAACAGAGGTGGACGCCCGTACGGCATAGCCAAGATATTGTGTCACGCAGCGAGCGACGTGGTAGAAGCATACTGTCGTGTATGTGGGGAATCAACGGTGCGAACCCAACATAGCAAGCTGGCACTTCCAAATCGATTATTGGTCGGCTATGACTCGACCAGGCGGGCTACTATGATCGTTACATCGTCAATCAAGAATGAAGAATCTTTGGCTAGCAGACGACGCTTGTCCATAACCATTTCCAACCTCTCTGCGTTGGTGCCACCAAGAAGATTGCCTAGAATGTCGATGGCCATATTTCGTTCATCTCGACTCCACTGAGGTTCTACACTGTGTTCAAGCAGCGTCTCGACGCGAGGGTCGAACCGCTCGTTGGGTAAAAAGGAAGGAATGACATCGAGTGGGTCGATCTTCCTGGGAACGTCGGGAGAAAAAACCACAGATCCTTCGACGAGGCTATCCACGCCATCGCTGTGGAGGACGAGGATAGGGTCGGCTCCCCAGACTGGCTCCAGATCAACGAATCGCACTGATGGCTCCGCGATCACATAAGGAGGAGAGACGACCCTGTCGACGAAGCGGGATATGTTACCGTGGTCGGGCAAGAACTGAAATAGGTAGCGCATGTATGCGCTATGCATCTTCAGGGGAAGGTCGCCGATAGCTGTTGAATGTCATAGATCAGTACACGCTGGTATATCGCATGCAAACTAGTATGCTCTAACCACGAGACATGCCAAGCCATCCGAGAATCTTGTTGGTGTCGCGGTCCACGATTTTTCCCTCGAAAGCACTATGGGACATGACGACGCGATAGAACTCGTGACGGTTATTCAATGTGTGCAGCTCGCAAAGCCTCTCGGCTTGACGCTCCCCAGTACTGTCAACTGTAGATAAAGCTACATTCGCCCTGAGTGCTCTGGTCACTGCAGCAATGCCGAAACTCACCGATAGTCGAGTCGCCTACGCCTGCCGCCCACATAAAGTGATGATCCAGATTGACGATGGCCATGGACAGAGTGGTCCCTTGGAAGGCACGTTCCACCACCTCGAGGTTGTCTTGAATCAACTTGCGAGCCTGCTGTTCGGTGTACTCCCCAGGATAAGGACAAATATCCCTGATAGCATCTGCAAGGGACAAATCAAAGTTGACAATCTCGTCGAACAACATGTTGATGATCACGGGTTCCGCTGCCTTGTAGTTTTGACGATCCAGTCGTCCGCCATAATGCTCTCTGACAAGTCGTTCGAGCACCCGTTTCAGCCGTCCGGGCAATGTCTTCACGGTGTAATCTGAGGTAGAACACCCGACATGTCCTATTCATAGGTTGTAGTCAGCTCGTCGTCGAGGAGTTACTCCATGCCTCACCGTCGCACACCGCTAAACAGAGCCAGCGCTGTCCTAGGATGTCCCATCGCTCTATAGCCATTCTATCTGCATTCTTGGTAGGACCCAACGGCTGGAACGTGACGGTGTGCACAGCAGGGTTTGTAAACTTTTCGTTGCGGCAAGCCTCAAGTAGTTTGAGACGAGCAGCATCCAGCCTCGACCGTGACATTGAGGAGCAAGAAGAGGTGCAAGCTGGTCCGTATGAGGAGGGTGTTAAACTGTGATCTGTATATGTTCTGCGCTCGGGGTCGTTTAAGTAGGTTCTGGTGGCGTGTACGACATTCGGAATGAGCGTCTATACCGCGTCGCAACAACAGTCGCTGCCAGTGCCACGAAGCATCAGCAACCTCCCGTATCCGGCAGTTCGTATCAAACTGGCTGAGATCCACAAGGATCCGGACAACAACTGTCAATGCTTGCCATACGGTATACCGTACCTTCCTAAATCCCTACGTTGCCGCCATCATGACTCTATCCCAGGATGTAATAGTCCCGTATACGGAATTCTAGGACCCCTGACAATTCACCAAAATCCCTGATGCCGAATCCGGACAAAATTTGTGATTTTGAGAGCGTATTGGTACCATCATGCGCAGTATACTTGATGGATGAATCTGGAGTGCTCCGAGCCCATGCCATGGATATCAGTGATGAGTATTCCTGTTCTCCATCGTACCCGATACACATACGTATCCGGCGTGCCTCCATGGGGCTACCCGGAGTGAATGTCGCCAGGGCGCGAACTTCCACCTTTCAGCGGTTGCGGATGGAGCCCCGCAGCAGCAGGACGTCACATTTTGAACTCAAAAACCTGGATCCGGGTGTAGTACGTCGATGTGGTATCACGAAGCGGTCTGAATCCTAAGAACAGCGCGCTCAGATACACGCCCCAAAGAGCCTGGGATGCGTGACTCACTATGCCAGGCATACCCCCATAGAACGCCTCTGAGACTAACCACAACAATTCCGGTAATGTGAGTCGATTCACTCGAGATATCGGGAATGCTAGATAATCAACCCTGACGGGCGCGCTCTCAGGCTCAGGCTGCCGGCTGCCAGGGTGTATTCGGCGCGTGCAATACCAATACGCTATGCTCCGCAAGAAGGCTGGATTCCCGCGTCGATACCTGTGGACTGACGTCGTTTCGCGCCGACTGTATGAGAAGCATTTCGTTTTCGTATCCCTGGGGATTCGTGGCAAGTCATAGCTCCGGACCATGTCAGCAGGGATACCTGATCAGAGCGTTTATGACGAACTACCTTTGTGATTTCTCAAAACTCTCAGCGACGATCAACTGCAGTTCAGCTCAACACGGAGTCATGAGATGTCCACAAACACGATAGGCCGGCAACTACGACGACTCGCGCAGGCCAGTTACTTCGTCACATGTCGCGCTCAGGAACCGCCCCGGAAGCGTAGGCCCTGTGGAATCATCTTGTTTGCGTTCAGATGGCGGCATCCACTCAGCAACCCATCACCGCTCATCTAGCGCTATCATGACCATGGGCGCTGCGCCCGGTACTTGTATATGAAACGGTCCTCTCCAGGGTTTCTTCTACCCGCATGAATGGCATATATTGACCCAGACATTGCGATGGCATCTACAGTAATACTCGCCCAAGTTCTCCGTACCTTCCACACCCATCCGTATACGCGTTGACAATTCATGCCTCGCTCCAAGACCGACACAACAAGCCAGAGTAGAGACTCTGTTGACTCGAGCAACCGCGAAGGCCGTAACGCTGAGACAGGGCAGCGCAATGGTAAGTCATTATGTGTATGAGTGCCACACGAATGCAGATTCTTACAATTTGCGTTGCGACTTCGACAGATGCCGTTGCATACAATGTTCGCCAACCCAGCAGTCCCACCGCTCAAACTGCATCTCTTGATTCTTCGTATAGCCCGTGGGGAGCTTCGGCCTACGGCCCCGCGCCTGCCTCCCCGCCCACTTCATCTATGGTATACTATCCTGGTAGTGGATATCAGAGCCCCGCCTTGGCCAGCAGCGGGGTTCAGTCCATGAACGTCAGCCCTATACGAAGTGGGTATCAAAGTCCCGCCTTACAAAGCAGCGGTGTACCTTCCATGCACGTCAGCCCCTCTCGCAGTGCATTCCGGACTACGCCGCGCCGTCCATTCGCACAGGGATAGTCCCAGCCAAAGCGCGTATGCTAGCCCTGCTCGGCAGAGCAGTGGCGTTCTTTCGCCTCAGGACCCGCGGGGAGGCTACCCGAACCCAGACCAGGGCTCTACGACTAACAGGGCTGCTGGACGTAGCACCGCAGGTACTGGGGTGTCAGGTTACCCAGGTGGGCCCTCGGGTTTACAACAGCCTTTCGGTGGCGCATTTCCGGGAAATCCCAACCATCGCCACACGGAATCGAACCCGTTCCCTAACCCGAGTGATCCGCAGTACCGTTTGCGGCCGAGAGCTCAATCTGGAGGCACCGATGCTTCCAGCAAGGGTCTCGGTGGCAAGCGAGAGCGGCGGGGGTGAAGGCCCTTGCTGACTACTGGTTGTCCATCTCTGCTCTCTGCCTTACAGCAATCCACGTATGCCGCCTTCCCCGTGTCTAATGTATGTCACTTTGTCCTCGCCGGCTTCGACCTTCTGTCTATGTCCATTCCATCAATATCCCCATATCATCATTCGATAACTTCACTGATTCTTCCTTTCGTATGTTGCCTACTTGACCCATGCTCTCGACTGAAATGGCTGTGTTTCACCGTATGCTGACATGTCATTCTCACATCTACAATACATCGTATGTAATGCTCAATCACTCCGACGTAAATTCATTCAACGCCGCCAGTGCTCACAAGTCACAAAGAGGCCATACAATGATAGACACATCATCGATGTAAAACGGCCACCCTTCCTTGTCGTTCAAGCGATCCATGTCCGTCACCATCTCCAGCCTCGATATATCAGTACCGCCAAGGAGGTTTCCCATCACGTCCGACGCCCTATTATCTTCCATTCCGCTCCATCTCGGGACCACCTTGTGTCCTAGAATGGCTTCAATACGAGGGTCGATGGCGTCAGCCAGCAGTTCTGAGACGACCTCGACGGGATCAGCGCCGCTGTGTTCTTCTGGCTTGAACACAAGCCAACCGTCCACAAGGTTGTCGACGCCATCCGTGAATAAGAACATCTTGTTATGCGAACCCCAGAAAGGTTTGAGGTCAGTGAAGCGCACAGAGGGCTCCGGTATGACGTAGGGTGGTGTCAGAATCTTCGGGATGTATGTCGAGAACGGGTGCTCGCTGGTGTTTGGAAGGAACCTGAACAGATGAGATAGGTAGGAGGAGTGTAGCTTCAGCGAAAAGTCTCCGATGGCTGTCCATTTCCCCGGTCAGAGAGTCTTTACGACGAGAGTGAAGTGGATACACACCGCGAGCGACTGAAAGCCAGCCCAAGATACGATTCTCCCAGTCGAAGAGCGGCTGTTCAGCGTAAGGATGCGTCATGGTAGCGCGAAAGTACTCTTGCGGATCCTTGAAGGTGTGCATGTCGCAGAGTCTCTGCGCATGGAGCTTCCCATCGTTGTCTATGACGGACAAGCCTGCGCCGTTCATTACCGTCAGTCTGAGCTCGACCCGGGCCTATCTGTTCTCGTGCAGTCACTCACCTACACTAGAATCACCAACACCCGCTGCCCACATGAACCGCTGTTCATGATTTACCAGCGCAAAGGCTAGAGTAGTACCAGAGAAGGCGCGCTGAATGATCTCCCCGTGTTCCCTGATGAGGTGGAGAGCCTGGTCCTCTGTCAGTTCCCACGGTCGGGGACACAGTTCTTTGAGAGTGTCGCCAATACGTTGGTCGAACTCCTCAATCTCTCGTCTCAATAACGCGGTGACTTCGTCGCGGTACTCGTCGATGTTGCTGCGGTCGAGATGCCCACCCTTGCTCTGAATGAACGAGCGTAGCGTCCGGCGAATGTGCCTGGGAAGCTCCTTGGACGTATAGTCCGAGGTGGCACTGCCCAAGTGGCCTGTTTCAGGATTAGCGCATGAAACCCAGAGCACATCGGGAAGACATACCATCGAAGACAGCCAAGAAGAGCCAATGGTTACCTCCAATCTCCCACAAATCCACTACAACGCGGTCGTCGTTCGCGGATCTGCCGTGAGGTTGGAAGGTGATGCTGTGCACATTGAGGATGGTGGATTTGATGCCTGTACAACCTTTCGCGATTCTCAGTCGAGCTTGGTATTCTCTAGGATCCATGGCTGCTACCATTGAGGTATATACAGCTGACGAGGAGAGTTATAGAACAGCGCCGCCACACAACTGTAGCAGCGCTCCTACTAGTCTTATACCTTACCTTGGCGCTCACGGTACTCGACTGATGTTCTCATCAGAGAAATCCCCTTTTGGGGTCCTTGGCCTTCCAGCACTGTCTGACAATTGAGGCACAGGAAGGCGTATGCGCTCGTGTGCGTCTTGAGGTCGCCCTGCAGGAGATCCCAGAAAATATCGGGTCTGTCAGCTGGGGGTGAAGTCGTTCAGCCTTGCCCGCAACATGAGCACACACTCGATTCCATTCGAGTCCAGCAGTCATAGGGCAACATTCCCACCTACATGGGGTTTGGTTTGAAGAATGTGCCATGATAGTACCTACTACTCACAACCCGATCCTGGTGGCCCAGACTCGTCGACTGGGAGCTCGAGAGTTAGTCTTCATTCGATAAGACTTGCTCAAGGCCAGACTATGACGGACACTCATCCATGTAGAAATACCGAATTTCCGTGTACCACTCAGATGAGATCGGTGATCATCCGGAGCCTCTCGATATCTGCGCCGCTCAAAGGTTTACTAAGCACATCGGTCGCGCGGTTGTTCCGTGGGCGATGACCTTATACCTGAGGAAATCCTCACTTATGCTGGAGGGCGAGCTCATCCGCAAGCAAGTCAAGGACGACTTCCGGAGGATGATTCTGAAACGGCGCACGACATGCACCGAAAGATGTCGAGGAGGTATGGCGATTGCAATGCAAACGCGGAGTCATCGATGGCTGTCAATATTCGTTAGTCTTCCTGTTCAGCGGCATACTAGTAGTACGAATCACCGTACCTTCGAGCCACCACAAGTCTGTCAAGCATGCAGTCATGCCCCACAAGGGGTGCGTCGTAGTGTCAATTTGTCACAGTTGCACGGACGTACTGATTGAGCTTCTTGGAAGAATGCATGTCGATAAGCCTTCCAGCACGGACAATATACAAATGATCACGACGCGTGAAGGTTCAAGAGTGTCGCTAAGCGACTGAGAGCATACTGTTACACGAAATGTCCGAAACCTGTACAACCTGTCAACCGAGCAGACCCTTGACGTATTTCAGCAGATCCTTCCCCTGCAAACAGCTTCTTTAGAACGACAACTCCTTGCAATCCGAAGGCAAATAGGAGAACATACCCCATGACTCTTTACCCCTGCTACCATCGCCTCGATCGGGTCTGGTTGCGCCTTCCCCTCCTCCCCACCAGCAGCTTCCGCCACAGGCTCTCCTACACGTCCACTCGGCACGCGGTTCAGCCCGAGCCGCTGGCGCTGCAACGTCCCATAACGCTGGACGACCGTCATAACTGCCCGCCAGCCCTCCATCGCGTTCGGCTGTGCGTTGAGCTGCGTCGCCGAGGTGTTGGCGCTCGCCAACAAGGCCAGCGATGGAGATCGCTCGTGTCCCTTCTGCTGCGAGGACGCCGCAGGGGGTGGCGCAGGCAGAGACGGGACGACGGTCGACCGAACGACGTAGGGGCAGTACGGTCGATGCTCGCGCAGAATGTCGAGGGGCCGCTGCGGCTGCTTCTTCGCTGTGCTGCTCGTCGCACCATTGCCAGAGCCGTCACCGGTCATCGGATCGTCCTCCTCAGGCCGTGGCGGGAGGAAGGCCCATAGACCTACCCTCCGTTGGCACAGGGAGCAGTGCAGAAGCGTAGTGTCTGCCCGCGGGCTGCTGTTCGCTGAGAACTGCGAGTGTAGCGAGGTTGTCGAACGCATGCGAAGCGGAGGTCGAGGCGTGCTCGGCGTAGGTGTTCCATCCCTCGCCACAGATGACGCGCGGGAGGGTGTTCCCCGTGTTGGGGTCGCTGGGACCACTGACCCTGCTCGAGATGCCGCAGGGCTGCTCATCTGTTCTGGCAGTGGTGCAGGAGGAAGAATCGACCAGCCGAAGAGGGCCGTAAGAACCGCAGTTTCTGATGGTTCTCTATGGCTTGGAGATGGCGTAGGGGTGGATTCTCGTGGTGGAGTTGAAGGTGCTTCGTTCTCCAAGATGGTCGACGATGGCAAAGCAACAGACGATATGATACTCGTCACCGACTGAACCTGTCCTGTGGTCTGTACAATTCCGATCAGACCCTGCAGAGCGTTGTAAAGAGGTGTGTTCCCATACCAGAGGGTGCTTGATCTCAACACCTTGCATCACGCTGTCAAGGATGACGGCACGACTCTTTATGTCGCGTATTGTAGCAAGAGGAGCTTGCAGAGGGATGTGATAGATGGAATCTTCGAGGACTCAATGAGCTTTCGAAGCGCCTAGAGATGCAAGCGGCCTACCATCGCATTGGCGGGTCTTCCAAGGGCAACCATCTTTGTGTGCCTCCACCAGCTGGACGCGCTGCTTCTCAACGAGGGCATTTGCTATGGCCAGGCTAAATGTCAGTACAGACCTACCTCTCTTACTGCCCTACATACCAGCTTCACGGGTCATGCCAGTCCTGTTCGCAACAACCCATGAAACGCCGCAGATACCGCATACGAGACGATCCTTCCCGTCGTTGACCCATCCACATTTGGCGGCTGCGACTGCATCAATCGCTGTGGGCTTGTTACCGTATGTAGCGAGCTTGTAGGTGGAAAGGCGGGCAAGGAAGGATGCGGTCGAGGAGGGTCGGTACTCGCTGGTGGATGGCGATGTCTTCATAGGCGTCTTCGTGACTTGCCCAAGGCGGAAAGGGAGGCCTTTGCTAGTGCGCGCAGCGGTACGAGCGACGATGGCAGCTAGGCGAGGAGCCGCCTTTGATAGCTTGTCTAAGTCACCCGTCGGTGCTGTTCTGCTGGCGCTGATTAGACCCATGTTCTGTAGCGCAAGTGTAGACGCGTACGGTTTCGCATCTTTCTTGATACCGTACTTGGCCAGGGTGGCGTATATGGAACGTGCAGTACGCAGTCTCTTTGGTGGAGGGGGTCGAGCGAGGGTGGAGGTAGTAGGGCCTACTGCTTCATCCAGGGTCTGAAGAGCATCTTCAAGTTTGCGCTGCGGTTGCGTGTCAGTCCACGTCGGCGAGAGAGGCTGTTGAGGTAGGACAGACTTTGAGGCTCTTCTCCGAGGATAGAGACGACACGCCTGTGGGAACAATGGGGGTAGGCTGAGAAACCGACTGCTCAGCCATTGGAGTCGCTTCCAGCTATTCTAGTCAAGCCCGGTTACAAGGAGTTCGTTTCCACGACCGTAAAGCGGCAGAGGGGGCTGGCAGAGAAAGGAGGTGGTGGTGGTGGAGAGGAAGAGAGGCTGAGTGAGGCTCGGTGCGCGGCCGTGGCGAACACGACTCGGGCCAGCCACGCGTCGTGAAGCGCCCGTGGTCCGATGCGCGTAGGCCGGGCCGGGGAAATCGGACAGGCACCTGCACTGGCAACGCCGCTCAACGCTGTGCGAACGAGCACAGACCGTGTCTCTCCTCCTTTCCGCCACGCGTAGTTCCTTATTATTCCTCCTTCTCTTCTTCTTGCCACGTCTTGCTTCTCTCGCGCATACCCTCATGGCGCTCCCACCCCAGTTGTCGCACACGCTCGAAGGGCTAAAGTTCCAGGTCAAGGACGCGTTCTGGGCACTTTCATCATGTATATGCCAGCAGTCAGCCAAGGTCAAGATTAATGGTCGGACTTGTGAGTGCATATACCTACAGTATACTCCTTGATGCTGACTATTGGCTAATATATCTCAGTTAAGATTATTCGAGTACTAGGCGAAGGAGGCTTCTCCTTCGTATACCTAGCTCAGGATGAGCACAGCGGGGTACGTACTAGCGCCGATCGCTGCGGCTATAATTCCTATTAATAACGTCACACTGTGCAGAGGCAATTCGCTTTGAAGAAGATCCGTTGCCCTAGCGGGAGCGAAGATGTGAGGCAAGCGATGCGCGAGGTGGAGGCTTATAGGCGATTCAAGTGAGTTGCTGCCACCTGCACGAGCAGCACGCGCATTTCTAATGGCCGCTGCAGACACCCAAACATTATCCGTATATTGGTCAGTCTGAGAAACCATGTCTCTTAGTGGAATTCGACTTAACGTGGTTATAGGATTCTGCAGTCGTACAAGACCCCAACGGTGACGGACAAATAGTTTACTTGTTCCTCCCCCTTTACAAGGTATGTTTAAGCTTGTACTCTCAGTTGCTGGGCACGGAGCTCATGCTGTATATAGCGAGGTAACCTTCAGGATGCCATAAACGCCAACGCCATCAACAACACCCACTTCTCCGAACGCGAGATGCTGCATTACTTCAAGGGTACGTGCGAGGCCATTCGGGCCATGCACGACTACCGCGCACCCGTCGGGTCCAAGTCCGATGCGTTCGCTTCGCGCGCGGCCAACAATCAACCCTCATCATCGTCCGCCCCTCGTCTCAGCGGCGAGCGCCGTCGCTCACATTCAGATGACGATGAAGACGAAGACGACGAGATGTTCCCTCACCCTGAGGGAGATTCCGAAGGCGGCTATTCGTATCATGGTCCAGGTAGCGGTGCGAACGTGCCCTTGATGTCGAAGAACAGACCACAAGACAACGAAATGGTCTTCGACGGTGATGAGGAGCTGGCGCGGTTACAGCATGAGGGTGCCAGCGGCCACGCAGGTTCTGGCCAGACAGAACTTGTCCCTTACGCCCACAGGGACTTGAAGCCTGGGTGAGTAATGCATCAAGGTCGAAAAAAGGGCCTGTGCCTGACGTACATACAGAAACATCATGATCGCGGACGACAACCAGCCCATCCTGATGGACTTTGGTAGCACAATGAAAGCCCGTATTAAAATCGAGAATCGTTCCCAAGCGCTGCTGCAACAGGTGCGACGTCATGTCCGTTAAGCCAGGAGACAGCCCAACTAATATGTCGTATAGGACATCGCGGCTGAGCAAAGTACGATGGCGTATCGCGCACCAGAACTGTTCGATGTTAAGACTGGAACCACGCTCGACGAGAAAGTCGATATCTGGGTATGTTGCCCCTCGCCCACCCAGCTCAGTGCAAACTCTGATCGTCAACATATCAGTCCCTCGGTTGCACACTCTACGCTCTCGCCTACTCCCACTCTCCCTTCGAGAACCTGCAGACGACCGAGCAGGGCGGCTCAATAGCCATGGCGGTCATGGGTGCACAGTACAAGCACCCGAGTTCGGCATACTCGCAAGGTCTCAAGAACCTCATCGACAGCATGCTGAAGGTCAACCCCAACGACCGACCCGATATCCACGAGGTGAGGAGTTACCCACGCTTCATACGGCGGAAGAGGTTGCTCAATTAGAGGTGCAGGTCATCCGGATGACAGACCAGGTCTTGCAGAGCCTGCGATAAACATCTCCACCTACCTATCTCGCCTTCCCGCGTACATATGCTCTATCCATACCTCCCCTTACCTGCTACATCCGTCACGCTCGTCCGCTCCTTTTCTTTTTTGCTTATTCGCTGGTGGAATGTATCTCGCATGGACGATAATCGCTGCTAGATAGACTATACATAATATCCCTAGGTCCCCTGGCTATGAAGCGGCGCCCTCTTTACGTCGCTTCTTCTGTGGTTTTGCGCCTCCCTGCGTCTTCGCGCTCGCCTTCGTGACGGCTTTTGCGCGAGATTGTTTGGCAAGTGAAGGTTTCTCTGGTGATGTCTTCGGCGACTCGGTCTTCGCTGCCTTCACCGCCGGTTTGGTCGTGCTCGGCTGATCACTCGAGGGTGCCGGTTTGGACTTCTTCGCGGGGGATGCAGCGGCCTTCGTAGAGGCAGCGTTACCAGCAGACTTTGCCGGCTTTTGCTTCTTAGCAGGAGCTTTGAGCGAGCCCTCTTCATCGTCAGCAGCTTTCCGTTTCTTGGAGGCGGGGGCCTTCTCCGCGGCAGCGACCTCGACACCCCTTCCCTCGTCTTCGTCCGCGCTCGCAGCATCTGAATCCTCCGCCGCGGCAGCCTTGAGTTTGGCCTCTTTGCGTGCTCTCGCTTTCGCCTTCATGATCTTCTGTTTCGCGCGCTTAGCCTTGACGGCCTCTAGTTTCGCTTTCTGCAGACAGCGCATGCATGAGTACAGCCTGCTGTAGAAATGAGGAAACGTGGTGCTGCGTACCTTCTTCTGCGCGCGTTTTGACAGGCCGTCCTCCGTTTGGGGCGCAGCTTGAGGTGCGAGCGCGACTCGTACGAGCTGGCGCACGTCTGTGTCTGCGGGTACATCCATCGCAGCCTGCCTAAGTCGTGCAAATCGTCGAGTGTGCGCCTGTGTTCTCCACGCCCGGTTAGACCGCGCCCATAGATATAGTGGTGCAAATATGAAGCACGAAGCGGGTACATACATTCGACTTCACGTGGACGGCTCCCATGGTAGGATTTTTGATGAGCTTCCCGGGGCAAACGATGCATTCCCTGACTTCGGGGTCGAGCGAGACGACGTAGAGGGGATTTTGGAGGGCTTCGGAGACAGACATTGGAGGTTCGCCCTCATCTTCGTCCGATTCGTCTTCTTCGTCATCCTCATCGAAGCCGTCTAGGCCAGACATCTCTGCGTCCTCGTCGTCGAAGCCATCCTCACCATCCTCAGCACCTTCCTCATCTTCGTCTTCACCCTCTTCTTCCTCGCTCTCGCCGTCCTGGGCAGCCTTACGTGTCCGTGCTAATCCCTCATCTTCTGAGCCCGAGTCCGAATCAGAAGAGTCCGAGTCTGAGTCGTCAGAGTCGATGTCGTTCATGCCCAGCATCTCCTTCATGTCCCCGTCGAGACCGAGCTCCTCCTCGCGCTCCTTCTTGCGGATGCGCTTCGCCACGCGTTTGAACATTATGAAGACTGCAGATGCGAAGGGTTACCCAGTATGCAAAGAGAACGAGAAGGGGTTCTTGTAGAGTAGAGTGTGTGTCTGGATCTCGAGCAAGGTACAGTCGACTCCCTCTTAAGACATACCTCTCGTAGCCCATAACCTGGGATAACCCATG
>MU278636.1:0-42560 GCA_022385745.1 Cubamyces sp. BRFM 1775 | reverse complement strand
AGAGGTTATGTTTCTCGAGGATATACGCATCCTGAAGAGCGGTTCAGGAGATCTAAACTAACCGTGAACGATCCGTGATCAGTATTTGCGAGAGACTCTTCGCCTATCTCATACAATATACGGTGCAGTGATATGTCACGGAAACCTTACCTTTCTGCGGGATATCCCTTGAACGGAGAGGCTCGCGCAAGGTTTGCTATACGCGTGAAGGAGAGGGTCAATTCAGGTTGAAGACACTTAAACTAATCGCCCGTTATAGATTTCACAGATATTACCCGAACAGGAATCCTGTTCAGGCACTTTTCTGGTCCTATCATTCGCCCAGATATCGTCCTTTGCCCGTCGTGTAATGAAAGACGCAGCCGAACCGCTAGCGGACGGAGGCCGGGAGATTGCAAGGGACGCGATGTTTGCCGTTGCGAGGACGAGGAACAGTCAGAGGTAACACTTCGCTTCGCCTGCTCACCTTCTCTCTCATTATTTCCCTCTTCCTCCGCTTCCTCCTCCTCCCCTCTCTCTCTTCCTTCCCCGCTCGTCCCCCCTTCTTCCTCTCGGCGGCTTTAGTCCCTAGTCGCCTCGCCCGGAGCGCGTGCATCTATCTTTCCTAGCCCTCAATCTCATGCCGGCCTCTGGATCGATATAGCTTCCCTCCGACATCTCTCCTCTCTCTTCTTCCTCGGGGCCTCTTCACTCTTGTCCTCTCCTCATTTCTTCTACGCGCATCCTTCGTTCACGCGCATACCCTTGCCTCTCTCCAATCCTTGTCTCGCGCTGTATGAGGAAGAGCACCACCATGGCAAGACCTGGCCGTATTCGCAAGTCTTCCCGCCCACAGAGGTATACCACCGTCGTACTCGGAGGTGCGTTCAGGATTGTGACTGCTCAAGAGCTTCGAGGCCAATCCCTAGCGCTCCCTGATGTAGCTGGTGGCGTCGGAAAGTCCGCGCTAGTCATGAGATATGGCAAGAACGTATTTCTCGACCAGTACGACCCCACAATCGAAGGTCTGTCACCAGCGCTCCATCTTCTTTCTCTTGCGCGCTCAATCATAGACTTTGCAGAGGAATATGAGGTTACCGTCGAGCTCGAAGGGAAACGCAGCCATGTGAGTCGCGGTCGTTCACAGACGCGCCCAGCACACCGTGACGCGACACGC
The DNA here is from genome assembly GCA_022385745.1 of Cubamyces sp. BRFM 1775. Lineage (NCBI taxonomy): Eukaryota > Fungi > Basidiomycota > Agaricomycetes > Polyporales > Polyporaceae > Cubamyces > Cubamyces sp. BRFM 1775. The sequence goes on along the minus strand of MU278636.1, from coordinate 41,404 downwards.
CGTATCTCAAAGCTCGAGATCATCGACACTGCTGGCGTCGAGCAATTCACCGGGATAAATGAGAGTTACATTCAAGTACGTGGTCCCAGGTGCAAGCCCAGTTCGTCTTGTGCTGACTGGTACCTGTCCTTGCAGAGGGGACTTGGATTCGTGCTTGTCTTCAGGTATGCCCTTCTCTGGTCGTGGTTTGATGTCCTCTGATCCTGATCGGCATATGCTCCGCAGCCTGACCCAGGAAGCCTCATTAAGGGAACTGGATCATATCCGCCAACATATATACCGAATTAAAGGCGGAGAGCAGGTAGGAGCATATGCTACACCTCGGAAAACAAGGTTTCTCACTAGAAGCTATCATAGGACGTTCCGATCGTCGTCGTAGGGACCAAGATGGACTTGGTAAGTGCATTGTCAATCGCTTAATGCATATACCACTGCCTACCCACCTGACACACATGTACAGACCGGCGAACGCGAGGTTTCAAGCCAAGCCATGCAAGAGCTGGCCGTTCGTTGGAATCTGCCCTTCTACGAAACGTCGGCGAAGAGGGGCTGGCACGTCAACGAAGTCTTCAATGATCTTCTGTCGCGTATGCGCAAGCGATTCCCGGACGGCGCGCCAAAGGGCAGCGCGACGCGACGGAAAGACCAGTGCCACATTATGTGACCGCCCCCTTCCTCACCTCTTGCTCTGCTGGCGACCACATCTCCTGCCTTCGCTCTTGGACACTCTTTCCGCCGTACCCTACGTTCTTGGACTACCCACGGTTTAGTGTCTCTCTTGCGCCGGCTGGAGCCAGCGGACTCTCACGATTTCCTTCCCCTCTTTACCCCCCTTCCGCATACCTTACGTTTTTACGTCCCGACCGCAGTCACTCCTTACCGCGCCGCACCGCGTTTTACATAGATACTGTACATGCCTGCTCCTAATACCCGCTCTCGCCGTCTCACGCCTCGCTCTCGCGCTATTCTCAGCACCCGACTTGACCATCATCCACACCGATACCTACCGCAATCCACTGTTTAGTAGCCCTACGATAATTGTCCGGTCGAACGTTCCTTGCGCAGTAGCAGCAGTTGTAGCTTGTTTCCTTAGTAGTCGTCTCTCGCGCACGTACGTTACCACACTCATTGCATACATATGTGCCTCCGGGTATGCCTCTCAAATTACACCGCTTGGATCCGTTGCTTTGTCAAGGCTGCTGCTGGGACGAAGGGAGAGCCGCGCGCGTGGACTGCTATGTGCGAGTCGGCGAAGTCGGGTACTCGGCACAGAGTGGATGCGCGCCAATCAGGACGTGGGTACCCCAGCGGGGGCTTACGTAATCGACGACTTAGATTTTGCGCTGCGTAAGCGCCGACTCGCACATTTCTTGTCTCTTTCCCTCATCTCGTCCTTTGCGACGTCCCCCCCTCGACCCATAGACTTTTCTCTCTTCGTCCGCTCTTTCGCTCTTTTAGCATAATGGTACGTTTTTACGCTCTTATCGGCGCATGTATGCGCGATTCTGGGTGGCTAGCTCACGTTTTCCCCCTCTTTCAGAGTTACGGCGGTGGCTACGGTGGTGGTTACGGCGGCGGCTACGGCGGTGGTGGACATGGTGGCAGCGGCGGCTGGGGCGGCGGAGGCGGCGGTGGTTACGACTCGCACGACCGCATGGGCAACCTTGGTGGTGGCCTGCGCAGCGTCGACTGGAGCACCCAAAAGCTCGCGCACTTTGAAAAGAACTTCTACGTCGAGGACAAGCGTGTCTCAGCACGTAGCGACCGCGAGATCGAGGAGTTCCGTCGCTCAAAGGAGATGAAGGTCCAGGGTCGCAACGTACCCCGCCCCGTCACCTCGTTCGACGAGATTGGTTTCCCCGAGTACATCATGAGCACCATCCGGGCGCAGGGCTTCCCGGCGCCTACCCCCATCCAGTGCCAGGCGTGGCCCATGGCGCTGAGCGGTCGTGATGTCGTCGCCATTGCTCAAACGGGTTCCGGAAAGACCATTTCTTTCGCTCTTCCTGCTATGCTGCACATCAATGCGTGAGTAGTTGACTGATAGCAGATGCCGCAGCATTCAGTCGCTAACCTCGTGATACAGGCAACCCCTCCTTGCTCCGGGCGATGGTCCGATTGCCCTTATCCTCGCGCCCACGCGTGAGCTTGCTGTCCAAATTCAACAGGAGTGCACCAAGTTTGGGTACGTTTGGCCTTCCATGACACAACCTTCCATATGCTGACTGCTCTGTAGTTCCAACTCCCGCATCCGCAACACGGCTATCTACGGTGGTGCGCCGAAGGGCCCCCAGATCCGTGACCTCCAGCGTGGTGTCGAGATTGTGATCGCCACGCCCGGTCGTCTCATTGACATGCTTGAGTCTGGCAAGACTAACCTTCGTCGCGTCACCTACCTCGTCATGGACGAGGCTGATCGTATGCTGGACATGGGTTTCGAGCCCCAGATCAGGAAGATCGTTAGCCAGATCCGTCCGGATAGGCAAACGTTGATGTTCAGCGCTACCTGGCCCAAGGACGTCCAAAAGCTGGCGAACGTACGTTCTTATTGCATTAGTCCAAAACACGAATGGAGCACTCATTATTCTCTCATAGGACTTCTTGAAGGACTTCATCCAGGTTAACATCGGCTCCATGGAGCTCACTGCCAACCACAACATCCAGCAAATCGTCGAGGTCGTCAGCGACTTTGAGAAGAGGGCGAAACTCATTAAGCACCTCGACCAGATCAGCCAAGAGCATGCCAAGGTGCTGATCTTCGTCGGTACCAAGCGTGTTGCGGACGATATCACGAAGTACCTCCGTCAAGATGGATGGCCGGCGCTGGCCATCCACGGAGACAAGGAGCAGTACGTATCGCTGTTGTCGGTGCCAGAGATTATTGCTGACTGATATGTACAGGCGTGAGCGTGATTGGGTCTTGGGCGAGTTCAAGGCCGGACGTTCGCCCATCTTGATTGCTACTGACGTAGCGTCTCGTGGACTTGGTACGTATTTCATTCCTAACAAGCGCTGCGACTACGTGTTACAGCGGCACGGCGGGCGTTCGCGCTGGTGCGCGTGCTGTTGTCGACTGCGACGACGAGGACGGTCGAGATGTTCGTTAGGTCACGGGTACGTCGACGGGGCAAGACAGGCCAAGGCATCAAGAGCGCGCATCGAGTTACAGCGGACTCCCTCCTGATCATGCACAGTTCCCTCTGACCTTTCACCTGCACCCTGGCCGCATGTCACCTCTGCGGGTGCGATGCGGTATGCGCGGGGCACATAGCATGAACAGTCATATTGTTCCTGGTATGGTATGGTCGTGGTTACGGACTCGGTAGCAGCGGATGTTGGGACTCAAGCGTTCGCTCACCTGTCGACATCGGACTCTGCGCGCACAAGACTTGCCTGTCTCTAGCTCGGACGCATACAGCCTGGACCTGGCCACCCCTTTTCTCTTTCTTTGGTTTCTTGGGTGGTCGAGGTGACCTTTGGACGGACAGAACTGATCGGCTGAGCGCGACTCTTTCGATGGTCGTGCTCTCGTCGTGGCGTCGGAGCGCTTGTAGTCTCCGTCTCCGTGAGTCGTGTTTATTGACCGTGCTCCTGCCTCTTTTCCCCTTCTATGTGCGATCTACCTGTCGACTTGCGCTACTGTGTCTTGCGATCGGATCGTGCGTGCTCTCTTGCGATTTTGTACTCGCTTGTCGGGCTGCTCGTCTTTCCGCGCACAGACGTGAAGGACGTCCGTTATGTCATTGTAAGTTCTCCTCTCATATTACTTACTTGGATTGCCATACTCACGTTCATGTGACAGAACTACGATTTCCCCAACAACTGCGAAGACTACATCCACCGAATTGGTCGTACAGGAGTGAGTTTTGCACACTGGCTAGGCCTCCGACTTCTCACTGACTTGATTCTTCTCAGCGTGCTGGCATGAAGGGCACGTCCTACACCTACTTCACGACCGACAATGCCAAGCAGGCTCGTGAGCTTATCGGCATCTTGCGCGAGGCCAACGCGACCGTCCCTCCCCAGCTTGAGGAGATGGCGATGTACAGCGGCGGCGGTGGCGGACGCAGTACGTATTGCGCTTGGGTATCAATGTCCATCCTTTGTAACTGACATGACATCTGTAGGTCGCTACGGCGGCGGCGGCCGTGGCCGTGGCGGAGGTGGCGGTGGACGCTACGGTGGTGGAGGCGGCGGCCACGACAACGGCTACGGTGGCCGTGGTGACAATGGCTATGGCGGGCGGGGCCACGATCGCTGGTAAGGTTGTCCATGCTGCGATCGTCTCGTTTCCCCTTCTGCCTGCTTGTGGTCGTATGTGCTGGCGCGTCTGCGACTGCGCCCTCACGCCGTTATGCCCTTGATGACCTCTGTCCCGTCGCGAACGTTGGACTGTGACTTCCGCTATAGAGCCTGATGACCGGTGGTACTGGTGTCAGTAGTAATATGTTGTCTGTCGCATGCATTCGTTTAGAGTTGCAGCTTGTAATCACATCCATCATCATTGTTCGATATCCTGGTAGAGTGCAAGGCCGGTAGACGTCCCCAGTCAAGGTGAGGTGAGTCTGAATGAGTCAGCATAGAAGTGAGGATAAGGGTTGTTTCGGTCGAGTATATAGCACGTTCTCAGCTTGCTATTCTCGTAGAGACTATCCATCATGTCGGTGAGCACTCTGCTGAAGATACACGATAGTTGTGCAGCATAGCATTGATATCATGAACACTCGATCCAGTCGCCCATCTCGAAGCAGACCCTCGTCATCGCAGGAATCACCGTGAACGTGTTCTCCCAACAGGACATAGCGACGTCCACGCCTGTTACTGTGCTCTTCCTCCTGCACGGGCGTACGCGCACCGATGCGGACAGCGAGCCGATCGCGCGCGGGATACTGGAGGAGGTGCAGAAGCATCGGGAGGCGTCTCAGGAGAAACAGGGGGATGATCTGATCATCGTCACTTTTGTGAGTCCTTGTTGGTCCCTCGTTCGGAGGCTAGGGAAGTAGGCTGACTGGGTACGGTGGGTTGGATCGTTGTTGAATGGGTGGGTACTGGTGGTGCTAGGATCATAGGAACCATGGGTCGAGGTTGGTGGATCAGCTGGCTAATTGGCATTGGGAGGAAGACCCGGCGAAGAGCAATGTCCGCCATGCGTGAGTGTTCCTCTAGAGTCATAGGGATTGGTGATATCATCATTGATATCCCTCTCGTCTCTACAGATTGGACATGTACGCGATTCAGAGTAAGTAGTAATCCGCTCTCCTGAGGTCTCGAGATGTACGCCCCGACGGACACCGCTGCTGACGTTTGCTCACTGTAGCGGGAACGGCGAACGATGTGTCGTTTTTGATCGACTTCCTGCCCGCATACCTGTACCCGAATGATGAACGCGCCATTGTGCGATGGGGTGTTGCGGGCGTGAGCCTCGGCGGGCACTCGACCTGGATCGCACTCAAGAACGGTAGGGCCTCAGGAGTACCGTACCCATGAAGCCTCTCGCTGACGATGAAATGTGCCGTGCAACGCCAGACCCCAGGATCACCTTCGGTATCCCGATCATAGGCTGCCCAGACTACCTCACACTGATGAGCGAACGCGCGGCACTCAGCAAGGTGCCCGTCGCCCCGCCCTTCTTCCCCGCGGCCCTGCTCGCGTACGTGCGCGCGCACGACCCCGCCGCGGTGCTGCACACGGCGGGTGCGCCGCGCGCGGAGAACCCGTTCTGGGGGAAGAGGGTGCTGGTGCTGTGTGGCAGCGAAGATAAGTTGGTGCCGTGGAGCGCGTCGAGGCGGTTTGTGGAGGAGCTGGAGGTGGGCGAGGGCGAGGGAGGGGTGAAGGAGGTGTGGGTGGAGGAAGGGACGGGGCATCGGTGCTCGGAGGGGATGGTGAGGCGCGCGGGGGAGTTTGTGTGGAAGCAGGCGTTGGTCCGTGGGCAGTAGGCAGGCGTTGGGAGGACGCCAGTGTGAAGGGTAACATCAGCATATGGGTTGCAGGATATGTATGATACATGTGCTGGGTGCTGGGGGGAATCGTACACGATACTTCTACCTCTCCTGTCTGTCTGTCTTATGTCATGCACTACTCTGCGGACGGGGGGAGGGACGCGATCAGCATGGGATTGCTGCGATCGGGGATGTGTGGCGGGAAGAGACGCACTCGCTTTGGGCCCGAGCTTGAGCCACTTGGGGAACTTGCGCTCGCCTTCGTCCTTGCCGGCGAGCTCGAGGTTGGCGCGTGGTCGTGAGCCGCCGGACTTGCCGTCGTCCTTGTTCGTGCTGGGATCGGCGTCGAAGACGGGCGGTGCGGGGAGGTCTTCTGCGAGGGCGAGGATGGAGGGGTCGAGCGGCGCGGGGACATCTTGATCTGTGTATGGGTGGTTAGAGGAGGATGTGGAGGGGAAGAGGGGAAGGCGTACGGTTCAAGCTGTCGTCTTCGAACTTGAGCAGGAGGAGGGAGGAGGGGGCGAGGTCGAGTTCGGCGAGAGAGAGGTCGCGGACCTTGGGGTCGGAGACTTTGTACTCGCGCTTGGGCGGGGACTGGTCTTGGATACGGGGACAGGTAAATGAGCAGGAGATGAGGAGGATAGGATGGGGGAGGATGGCGTACAGAGGACGAACTTGATGGGCTTGACGTCTTCACGGAGGGAACCACGGACGAAGGCGTAGACGGACTTGATCTTGTCGGTGGAGGGGAAGGACTTCTCGAGCATGCTCCTGTCTGAGAACTTTACCCGGATCGTAGTCTGCGGCCGGGCAGCGAACGCGGTGAGTATAGCAGAGCATTCGTAGCCTGGGGTACAGACCTGGGGCCATCGTGCTCTACGCTTCTTGTCCTCTGCCTCGCGCATGGCGGCGGTGCGGAGGGGCGCGTTCTGGAGGGCATCGCGGCGGGCAGCGAGCATGGCCTGCTGGGCGCGGATGTCTGCGGCGGTGACGTCGAAGTAGTTGTCCGGGAGGTCATCTGGGGGGATGGGGATGAGAGTGGGCAGAGGAGGAGGAGAGGAGAGACGTCGACATACTGCGGGGCTGGTGTGCGGAGGAGGGAGGGCGGAAGTAGCGGAACTGGGGTTTGTCTTGTGGGGAAGGCTGGGAGGTAGAGGTGGTAGAGTCTGCCATTGGGGGTATGTTTGCTGATAAGTGGTGTATGTTCTCTGTGTTCTGTCGGATGTCCTGGGTTTGGGTGTACTTTGTACTTTGTACTTTGGGTGTAGTCCGAGTCCATCTCAGCAACTGAAGTCCTCGATCATCATCTAGTACTTTCCATCTCTTCTTTGCGCGGTATGAAGTATGATGCCCAACCCCGCTTGATAAGCCGGGATAGCTCAGCTGGGAGAGCAACAGACTGAAGAGCTTCCTAGGAAGCTGTGAGTTCTGGAGGTCGCGTGTTCAATCCACGCTCCTGGCACTCAGCCCTTACGCCCAAGATCTTGGAGGGTATCATCGTTTTGCTCCATTGAACAGCATGGATCCATTCGGAGGTACCATATGCATTACTACTTATCTGACCTCGTTCCTCTGAAGGGCGCGCAGAGCAACGAAATCAACGCACGCGCGACAATTTCGTTGACCGAGCCTACACTCATACCACGGATGTTAGCCGAACCATTGTTGTAAGCCTTAGCCACCTCATTGTGCACTGCGTATGCTGACCATGAGGTCCTGCGTCACTTCTCCGAGTTATCTTGGTACGTTGGCCTTGTCCTAGATGTCGTCTCTCTTTTTCTCCCCCCAGTGTCTATTGATCTCCTCATCAAAATCAACGTCGGCCCTGCCTTAACCTCGACGCCCGGTTACTGTACATGGTGCTTGTTGCCCGTAGCGGGTCATGGAAGCCGGCTGAGCTGTGCGGATGTAGCGGCCAAATTTGCAGCGACACTAGGTGAACAACGAACATCAAGAAGGACGAAGGAACGTTCCACATACCGGAACTCGCCTTGAGATCCGGGCCTATAGGGATACTTGAGTACGACAAGCTTGTCTTCAACAAGCAGTGTATTAAACACAGGCAGAAGGTACAGGAGGGAGAGGAGAGCGCAGACGACGAGGACGATGGATAGGAGAGGGCGATGATTACATCTACATGCGAGAGAGAGAAGGGAAAACTGAGTGAGAAGAGGATCCATCCGCTACCCAAGAGCGCACCGCCGGGACAAGCCGATTATTCGATTACTATGTACAGAGTCGAGATGAGACCAAAAGTGGCGAGAGATTGGGTACGGGGTGTCCAGTGCGAATGTTCCTGCTCACAGCTATGCAAATCGAGAGAACAGGAGCGCGCGGGGATGGTCCACCGATGGAACGGGGGCGGCAGTGTAGTATATGTGGTCACGTCCGCAGTCAGAACGTACGGGGCACTAGGACGGGAAGTTGAAGGAGGAGCCGCCGCCGCTAGGCAGGCTCGACCCGACGTGCTGCTCCGCCCGCGGGGCTGGGTATGCGTGGCTCGCGAGAGGGTCTACGGGACTCAGTTGGCTCTGCCCGGGGTAGGACGAGCGGCCGCCATGCTGGCTCGCGTGCCCGGATTGGGAGAACGAGGGCATGGAGGAGGGCTGCCCGTGGCTGTGGCTGTAGGACTGTTGTTGGGCTGGCCAGGCTGAGGAGCCGCCGTTGTAGCGGCTGCCGGTGTCGTGCATGAAGGCGAGGGACTCGGCGGCGGTTTGGACGGCGTTGCCGGTGCTGGGAGAGGGGTGGTAGCCGTTTGTAGAGGTGCTTGGCCAGCGCGCGGCGGACATGCTCGGAGCGTCATGTGTACTGAATGTGGGCGAGGAATTCTGACGGAAGGATGAGAATGGGGACTGCAGACTGCTATCTATGGCACCCACCTGGTAAGTGGAAGGTATGCGGTTGTTGGTGTACGCTCCACCAGCGTGAGTATACTGAGGCGCGAACTGGGCAGACTGCATCCGGCCATTCAGGAGATCCGCGGAGGAGGGGGAATACCCATTGCCATTGCCCCATCCGGATGAGTGCGATGGGGGTAAGGGGGCGCCGCGGGACGGCATACCTCGTTGGTCGGACTGGTAATGTGGGAAGGAAAAGCCATTATTAGGATACGACGGACGGGAGTAGGAGGCGGCTCCCACATGGTTCGCGCTGTACTGCTGCTGTTGAGGGTACCCTGGCCCGTTCTCTAAAGGAGAGCGGTGAGAGTATCTCAAGTCTGATGTCTGGGCGTAAGGATCTACGCCCATTGGCTTGTGCACAGCGCCTGTACGGGCAGCTTGCGACCACGAGTATTGGGATGGTGCGGGGTATCCTTGCGCATGGCTACCGTACGCGCTGCCGCCGCCATTTGTCGCTCGTGCTCGACAACGGCTACAATAGAACTGCTGCTCTTCCCAGTTTCGTCGTGACCGACCCGATCGCTGGTCATTGAGGTCATGGCATGGTATATGTTGCCACCTGTTGCAAGAACCGCACGAGACCATGGGCAGCCCGTCGTCCTGTTCGCTTTGTAAGTAAGGTGCCGAAGGACGAGAGACGACCTCACTCACCACGTTAACGCCCTGTTTGTGGCAAACCTCGCAATCTAGAACCCAATCGGGCGAGCGCACCCCGTTCGGTGTGACCACACGGCTGGGTTGTACAGACGAAGACGGCTGTGTGCCGTTTACCGTCGGTGTAGCCGTGGATCTTGCGACTGAAGTGTCAACGCCCTTACTGCAAGACCAGTTGGGCCATGATCAGAATATGTCGAGCGCTATAATACATGCCCTACGTACCTTTCTGCACGCTCGGCCTTGGCACGCGCTCTGGCTTCACGTTCCTCGCGTTCCTTCGCCCGTTGTTCGCGTGCACGCTCGCGCTTGGCGCGTTCCGCCTCCTCCTTCTTCAGCCGAGCCTCTTGCCGTTTCGCCCGTGCCATCTTCTCTTCCTCCTCGGCGCGTTTCTTCGCGGCAAGCCGGGCCTCTTCCTTCTCGGACTCCTTGAGGGCGATGCGGGAGGAGCGCTTCCGGTGAACGATCGCCTCTTCCATACGGCGTCGCTTCTCATGTTCCTATGTCACTTCGTCAGCAGCCTGATAGGGTAGATCAGTGAGATGTGCACGCACCCTGAGCTCTGCGGTGACGACCGGCACGATATGCTGGGTGAGCGTCTTGTAGAGCGCCTTCTCGAGGTAGTGCGTCGCGTTCGCGAACCTGTCGGCGACATGCTCCCATTCGGGCAGCGTCACCGCGATCTTGGAATGCGTGCGTTCTCGTAAGCAGCAACTCTATCAAATGGACGGGAAGGTGCACAGCACCCCAGGCACACACGTACCGCTTCCCACTCGACAAAGTCGGCCGGGAGCTCGGGCGCTGCGGGCTCGTCGTCGTCGACGTCCGCGTGCGGCGGCTCGTCTTCCCTCGGCTCTTCTTCCTGCGCGGAGGGCTGCACGTCTGCTTCCTTGGGTACGGCCATCTTGGCGCGCGGCGGAGCTCGCCGCGTTTGTCTTGCAGACTTTCTCCTGCCGCCGCCGCCGCCGCCGGTGCTCTTGCGTGCACGGGTGCGGGCGTTCCGCGATTTCGCGGGAGCGGGGGTTTCCGACGCGTCGTTGTCGTCGTCTTCGGGTTCAGCCATCTGGATGTCTTCTTCTTGGTCCGGCTTCTGTGGATCTTCGGAGAGGTCTGTCAAGTCGCTTTCTGCGTCGCTCTCCAGACCAGCTTTCTGTAATAGCTCGTGCCCGTGCGCGTCACCGCTACCAGCACCAGCACCAGCACCAGCGACATCACCAGCGCCCTTTTCGTCCACTCTGGCGTCCTTTTCGCCATCAGCGTCCGTGTCACCGTCTGCGTCTGCCTCCTCTGCTTCCGCCTCCTCTGCTTCTGCCTCGTCCTCATCTTCGTCCTCCTCGACAGCCTTCGCCTTCCCCTTCGTAGCTCGCATGCGCGCACTACTTCGACGCGAGGGCGAGGGGTTCTCATCCCCTTGCAGCCACTCGTCAGGCACCTCCTGCCACTCGGCGTCATCGTCATCCCCATCCTCGTCCGCCGCGCCCCGCGTCGACCGGCGGAGCCGCGCACTCACGCGCGTCCCGACGGCGCGCTTGGCGGGGCTCGGAGGGGCACGCCGCGCTGCACGGGGGCTGGCGTGCGCCTTGGCCTCGCGGGCGGCCTGCCGCTGGAACTCGGCGAGCTCCTTGGCCTGCATGTCGAGCTTCTTGTTCGCCTGCACTTTGGCGGCGCGCGTGCTCTTGCCGGGCGAGCTGAGCTCGGGCGCGGGGGAGGAAGCGCGGGTTTGGCGGCGGGAGGCTCGGGTCGCTCGGCCGTTGGCTTGGGCCCGAGAGTGCACTTGGGACGAGGATTTGGCGGCGTTGGATTGGGTGCGGGTGCGTTTAGAACGGGTGACGGGCTCGTCGTCAGTGTCGGACGACTCGACGGCTGCGGCTTTGCTGGTTGAGGCTTTCTTGGGAGTAGGAGCGGGACGTTTGCGTTTGCGGGTTCTGGGAGGTTTGGGAGGTACTCGCTGGATCCATAGCCTGTCCGCTGTGAGGGATTAAAATGTATATGAGCTGTAGGCGTGTGGATTTGGCGTCAGAAATACGTACGTCCGATCAGCCAGTATGCGTTGGTCTTTGCGTCATAGCCAATGGGCTCTATTCGCTGTAGGATGGAGAATGAGACCAAGGCTCGGATGAGGAGAGATGGGTCGCACGCACCCAGTTGGCGGCATCGTCATCATCCTTCATGATCTGGCGTACTCTGTAGGGGTTATGGAACTGCCAGTCGGTCAATAGTTGGAGGGAATTGAGCTTTGCGAGCATGGGGAGCTCGAGCCAGTCTTTGCTCTCCTCTTGCTCCTCCGTCTTGAGACGGGGCTGTTCGCTGTTGGCCTTGGAGGGAACTTTGCTGTCCTCGTGGGGCTCTAGTTTGGTGTTTGAGGACTCGCCTCTAAGTTCTGCATCTTCGCTGAGGGTCTCCTTTACATCTGCCTGCTCGGTGTTGACGTTCTCAGCGTCATCCGTTGGCTTGGTGTCAGCATCCGTGTTGACTTTGGTGTCTTCCTCGGCAGGCTCGGATGGGGCTATTGAAGACTCGCGAGAGGGAACCTTGGGCTCTGGGCCGATGGGGTTGAGTTCTGGAGCACGGCGGAGGTATTGCCTGCGAAGGGCAGACTGCCAGTTGTCGATGCTGGAGGGAGAGGATGAGTAAGCGCTGGATGCGTTGGAGAGGATACTGACGTGATCTTGCGGTCCTGGGAGAGGGTATAGAGGAGTCTGTGCATGACGCGGGGTAGGAAGAGGTTGGTGCCACGGGCGAGGTCGTCCTCGATGTCCTGGGAGAGAGAGGAGCGCGTCAGAAAGTGAGAGAAGCGACGGAATGAGTATGTGGGTATGAACGACGCGTGGAACACGGTCGAGAGGGACGCGAATGGAGACTGACCGAGAGGAATACATCAGGGATGGCGAGGAGGGGGGCGAAGGTGTAGAAGAACTGGGAGAAGTTGGCCCATTTCCAGTGGCGACGGAGGGTGGCGAGGTTGGCGGCCCATTGTGGGTCAGATTCTGCGAGGGTGGCGGGGTCGCGAGGCGGAGGCGGGAGGGGCGCGGGGGGCGCGGGTGTGGCGGGGGTAGCGGTGCGACGAGGCATCGGAGGCGCAGGCGTCCGAGCTTTTTAAAGGTAGCCGGGGATCAAGGAGAGAGCGAGAGTGATGGCGGGCGTGGATAGGAGTTGGTGTATGCGAGAGATGAAGGGAGGGCGGGCGCTGTGAGCGATGGAGAGGAGGCAGAGGCGGACGACGAGCGGGCGGGCGGGGAGGGCGGGACGATGAGGAGGAGTACGCTGAGCTCGAGCAGCAGAGGACTGAGACTGAGGCTGAGGGCGAGTGTGGGGAAGACTTGGGACAGGCGACTCTTGTTTGCACACCACAAACACTTCCTCTTACGGTCTTATCACATCATATTATTCGTTATTATTGCTACTACAACTACTTGTCCTCCCCCTTTCTCTGTTTCTTCTTCAGCCGAGCCCTGGCTGACCTGCTCAGCTTCCGTATGGATGGCTCCTGGTATCTGTCTCTTCCTTCAGCACGCACACGCCTGGCTATAACAGTCAGGAATACGCACGTCGCCCCTCGTCCGACCAGCTCTGGTATCGCCTTCCGACTCAGCGTCACCCGCATAAACGCAATCTTCTTTTGCCGCACGCTGCTCCCTCTCAGCACTTGCCTCCTTCGCAGTAGAGCGGAAGGACACTCACTGATTTCGCCCTTGCAACGCCTGCGCCAGTGACTCCAGCCGCTCCTCCTCCGCGTCCACTTCCCGTTCCACGTATCCTGCTTCCACGATGTCGCCTATCTCATTATATTGGTGTAGCCCTGACAGGCTCCCTCGTTCTGCCAGCCCAGGGTCCAGCGTCTTCAAGTACTCTCGCTTGATGATCTCCACCACCGACACCAGCCGCGGTATCGTAGCCATCGATGGATGTAGCCCCTCCGTCTTCTTTGCGTTGGGCTTTGGTTTGGGCGCGGCCGGCGGTGCGCCGTCTGCTTCAGTACCCGTGTCCGCTTGCGCCTCTGGGCATTTGCCTTTGCCTTGGGCAGCTGGCAGTGTGTGCAGCACTAGTGGTCTCTCTTCATACTTCTGTACTATCGTACATCCCGTCAGTCATCCACTCGCCGTGTACGACGCGTGAGACGGACCTTCAAGTGTTCCAATGCATAGGTCACCCAGTTTGTCATTTTTCCATGTGTCGTAATGCGGATCTCATGGGCCGTCGAAGGCCCTGCCTCTGCATTTTCCATCGTCGATCTGCGGGACTGGGCGCGAAAAGAGCAGTAGAGGACGAGCGCGCTTCTTAGGAACGTTGGATGAAAGAAAGAGACGAATTCGGCGCTTCACGCGCTTTCTGACGCGTCGGTGGCTGAGCACCGACTGAGCCGCCTCGTGCAATGTACTGTCATTATGTACATGGTCTACGAGTGTGTTCAGCCTTCAATGCATAGCTCCACCATGACTGGCGATCCCCGCGTGCACCCCCATAGAAATTACAGTGCTATGATACATCCTAACCAACCGGACTAATACTACATTTACCGAATGCACTCATACATTTTGAACGCCGGCGTCTCGAACGGGAACGGTTCCTCGTATTCCTTCAGTTTCTCTCTACAGATTCGGGGCGGAGGCGGTCAGATGAAGGCACATGGGGACTGGTTGTGATGGGATGCGTACTCTAGAGGACCGAGGACCTTGACACCGCGGACGTGCGTATCTTTGCCGTTCATGTGGTTGTTCATGATGTAGATTTGTATCACGTAGACGTCAATATGTTTGCTGTAAGACCATCAGCAGTGCGTTAGGAAGGAGCCATGTGTACTCACAAGCCATCGCCATCCTCGTTCGGCTCCATACAGATGTCGAAGGTCACCCAGCCGTCCGGCCGCTCCAGCGACACTATCCGCAGGTCTTGAATATCAACTTGTCCTGTCCCAGCGCGGATTCCGATGTTGGCCGGTGTGTAAGAGTCGTCTAGAGGGTAACAGAGGAACACGGAGAGCTTCTGTAGAACCAGTCGGCATGCATGAGCGGCGCGGTCCGGCTTGTGGGCAGAGCTAAACAAGCATGAGGAAATTGAAGGTGCCGCACCTGGACAGAAACCTTGCGAGGGAACTCGATGGTGATAAAGTGCGGCTGGGGCCCGTCCGAGCTAGAACTGCTGCGTGAGCATGAGCGGAGGACGGACAAGCGGCGCGGACGGGGACGTACTGCCAGAAGGTCTCGGGGTCGTCGTCGGTGAGACACTCGGGGCCGAACCCGAACTTGAAGGAGGAGACGGACCATTTGGCGAGGTGCCCGATATCGGGGTAGGGGAGTTTTGGAGAGGTTCTGCCTGTGTGGGGTAGGTAGTTGATGTTAGTATGTATGTGGGTGTGGGGCGTGGGGGGGGCGGTTGGGTTGGAGGTCGTGGATATTCTGTGGCGCGGTTATAAAGGGAGGATGTACGTACCAGGGTATATAACAGGTGCTCCTTCTGAGCCTGGTGGGAGGGCTCCTACGGGTACGGGTTGAGCGAGTCGTCGGCGTGCGGCGACGGCTACTGTAGGCATCGGTACGCCTGCACTTGCGCTTGCCATCTTGGAGGGTCGAGAAGGTAGGGAGTAGAGATACAGCCAGGTGAAAGTAAGCTGCCGCCGTAGATTGTCGGAAGAGTTTGAGGAGGTGAGAGAGGGTGCGGTGGTGAGTTTGGTTTGAATGGACAAAGGAAAGTGGCTGAAGTCGCGCTCATGCTCGAGAGTCGACATCCTCGATCGGGCGATGGATCTCAGATCGTCCGGGGATGGTCATGTCTGCAGATCTTCGTCTCTCGATCTACACTTACTCCCGCTTCCGACCTTAAAGCTTCAGCACGTTTAGTGCTTGTAACTATACTCACGCATCTGTATCCTTTCCTTGTATATAGCCAGTACACCTGAGGGCCAAATGTCGACGCCATCTTCCGTCGAACCTCCGCCACAATTGCCCCTTGCCGACTATCGTCGGTATGGCCGCCAGATGATCCTGGATGGCTTCGGGCTAGAAGGTGAGATATATCCTGTACTTTGCAGCGTAATGATGCCGAAGGCTGCGCGCAGGTCAGGTCAAACTGCAAAAGGCCTCCGTTGTTGTCGTGGGGGCTGGTGGACTGGGTTGCCCTGCGCTTCAATACCTTGCTGCTGCAGGCATCGGTCAGTCTCTTTGTACAATAGCTGTCTAGCGGAGGCTCGATGAAAATTCTGACGCATGCATATGTAGGGACAATTGGGATTATAGATCACGACCATGTCGAGATTTCGAACCTCCAGCGCCAGGTGCTTCATACCGAATCTAGAGTTGGCATGCCCAAGGTGCTCTCCGCGGCTGAGGCTATCAAGCAGTAGGTATCACTTTGAGTTCGGGTCGTTTGCTATGGAACTGAATTGATGCTTCTTAGAATGAATGCACGCGTCCAGGTGAACCCTGTCACGACTGCGCTGAACTCGACCAACGCCCTCGATCTTCTCGCCCCGTACGACCTCATCCTCGACTGCACCGACAACCTCCCTACGCGTTACCTCCTCTCCGATACCGCTGTGAAGCTGGGCAAGCCGCTCGTCAGCGGCGCCGCGCAGCAATTCGAGGGCCAACTCTGCACGTACAACCTGCCTCTCAAGGCTAGCGAACAAGGGCAAGTGCAGGAAAGAGGACCGTGTTTCCGCTGTCTGTTCCCGAAGCCTCCTGCGCCGGAGATGGCGGGGTCTTGTGAAGAGCTGGGCATACTTGGAGCCGTGACGGGTGTCATTGGTAACTTGCAAGCTCTAGAGGCGATCAAGATCCTGACCGGTCTACATGGTAGGTCTCACCAGGATAATACATTTCACTGCACTGCTGCTGAAGGCATCGAAATGGTAGACGGGAAGCCATCGTTGCTCATGTTCTCCGCGCTGGGTGCACCACCGTTCCGTAGCGTTAAGCTGCGCGCTAGGAGGGCATCATGTCCAGCATGCGGTGTTGAAGGGGAGAAGATTGGCAAAATTGAAGAGACGGACTATGTTGCGTTCTGTGGTGGTGAGCGACCAGACTGGGTGTCCAGAGGACTGGTAGTAGGGGATCTGCAGAAGCGGATCCACGCGAAGGTACGAGATTTTGCGGTGTACGATTCCGCAGACGACTTACGGCGAAGCACGTCAGGAGCTGAAGGAGGCTCTCGAGCATCCGCAGCGTGCGGTACGGATCCTAGACGTACGCCCGCGTACGGAGTTTGAGATTTGCCACTTGCCTGGTTCCACAAGTGAGTACCTGCAGTTTTGCAGTAGGCCACTCCTTCACACGACGTTCGCGCAGATATTCCCATCAAAGAACTCCTTACGAATCCTGGACAATTTACGGAGGGGCTACCAGGCGAGGAGGAAACGGACGTGTACGTTGTATGTAGGTTGGGGAACGACTCGCAATTGGCTGTCGACGCGTTGCGGGAGGTCTCTAAAACTGCGGTGTTGAAGGATTTGGTGGGAGGACTTCGCGCATGGACGAAAGAAGTTGACAGCGATTTCCCAATATACTGAGCTTACCTTAACCCGAGGCTGCAGACGTGATGTGAAGTGCTGACCGTGAGGTCGATGCGAAATCTTCGTAGAGACGTCTCTATTAGATGCTGTACTATGTAAGAGGTGGTGTACGGTGTGTAGAGGTCTAGGAGCTTGTCGCTCATGATTGCTGGTCCACCCGCTCCTTCCTGAGGCGGGCAATGTACGTTCTGTTGACAATGTCGACTGTCGCGGGGCTCGACATTAGTATAGCACGACGAAGGCGCGAGAGGAAACGTACAGGCTTCGAGATACCGCTCCATACATTGCGACAGGCATTTCTATGCAAATACTCAGGACCAGTGGACGGTTTGAGAGAACATACGGAATACACACTTCTTCTGAGCTCGAGAGGGAGCCGCCCGGCTTCGGGACGCACTTGACGTAGCATTTGTCGGTGACTTTCTGGTTGATTCGGACCGGTTGGTGTCATGCAAATTGGTCTAGAAGGCTTCTGACTCACGTTCATGAGCTCCTGGGCGTTTTGGAGCGCAAGCTCATTGTGGATGGAGTTCTTGACCTGCTCCAGGCGCGCCGCCATGTCTGCACGAAGGTTGCGTTCAGGCCTTCTGCATGTTGGTGACAAAGTAGGTACCACGTACCTGCAGGCGAGGCCGTAGGGTTAGAGCTGCCACCGAACAAGGAAGTCATTTTGTATGAAGGGAACTGTAGAGGATATGGGAGAAAGGAAGTTGTGCTGGTCCAAGTCCGAATGAAGTGACGCGCCCGCGGTGGCAAGCCTAGAATAAGCGCCGTATGACAATGGGCGCTTACACTTCTGAGTTTCTTTGCGGCTAGCCACTTTCGCCGATCATCTCTCGACCATCTACTTCTTCCTCTGCAGCACTGTGACCTTGCGCGCGGGACCTGCATAACATCGCGCACCACTAGGGAGTACTTAGACTTGACGCGCTGCTATGGGAGCTGGAGAATCAAGGGCGCGCGGCGATGCGCAGGAGGACGCCGCAGCGGCTGGTCCGCCAGACTACTATGCTCTCCTGGAAGTGGACGAGTCAGCCACCGCGGATGAGATCAAGGTTCGCTCAAGTCAACTCTTATGATGCTACACATGTTGTATGCAACTGTTGGCGTAGCAGAGGCGGCTGACGGGCCATGAACCATAGCGATCGTTCAGGCGGCTAGCCTTGATCCACCATCCCGACAAAAACGCGGACGACATCGAAGGAGCGACCAAACGGTTTGCTGCGCTACAACAAGCATATGAGGTCGGTAGAGTTGACGAGGGTAATTTGGGAAGCCACTTCGCAGCGCTCATGCCATGTTTAGGTGCTCAGTGACGAACAAGTGTGTCAGCCCGTCTCGTTCTGGCTTGCTTCTGCTCAAGTCTGTTCAGGAGCGCGCGTGGTACGATAGTCATCGGGCCTCTCTTGTTCCTGAACCAGACGCCGCGGCGGTCTTTGAAGAGATCAGGAAGGGCGCGCCACCCCCAAGAGCGCGCGACCGAGGACTCACCGTCCGCCACTTGACCCAATTCTTCGACGTTGGGATTTATGATGGTTTTGATGATGGTCCAAATGTACGATCAATTCTATGTTTTCTATGTACCGTGTGCTTACCAGGACGCGCAGAGCTTCTTCACTATCTACCGCAATCTTTTCGACCGCCTCGCGCACGACGAAAAGCAATTCAGCGATGCGCCACTTCCATCCCTTGGATATTCATCATGGCCCTGGCTCCCGCCGTCCAAGAATGAACAGGACCAGTGCGCTCGGACATTCTACAACTACTGGACGAACTTTGTGACAGGCAAGGAGTTTGAATGGGTAGACCAATGGAACATTGCAGAGGCTCCAGATCGCAGAGTGCGCAGGTGAGTGAAAGTCATATTTATCCGGCGGCGCACCTGACGAGTAGCGAACTTCAGGTTGATGGAACGCGACAACAAGAAGGCGCGGGATGAGGCAAGGAAAGAATACAATGACACCGTTAGGGTGCGGACTCATGCCCCTCCGTACTTGCCATGTGCTCATGTTATCTGTAGTCTCTCGCCATATTCATCCGGAAGCGTGATCCGCGATACAAGACGCACCTCGCGCGTCAGGCACAAGGGCCATCGACGCCCCAGGGAGCCCGTACCCCGAGTTCTAAGCCAGCCGCACAGGCACCCCAAACCGTGTTCGTCGAGCAGGACTGGCAGAAGGCCACTGTCAAGGACGATGCTGCGGACCTCGAGTGGGCTGCCGCAGAGGGCGAAGACGACGAGGAGTGGGAATGCGTTGCGTGCGGGAAGAGCTTCCGGAGCGAAGCCGCATGGGATAGTCATGAGCGCAGCAAGAAGCATCTGAAGGCGGTGGAGATGCTGAAGCGGCAGATGGAGGAAGAGAACGCAGAGTTGGGGTTGGACGAGGACGGTGTTGTTGCAGAAGATGAAGGCGACCTAGGAGAAGACCCTCCTACGGAGTCTGGGTCAGAGGATGAAGAATTGGCCGCACCCAGTCCGCCGGAGTGCAACGCACCTGTTGGTCCACAAGACGGCGTACCACCGGTGTACGGTGAGCCGGTGCCAGCGGACGTCGACGAAGACGGGGACGACCGTGGGCCCAAAGCAAAGCCGAAGAAGTCAAAAAGCACGAAGTCGTCACGGGCGCCTTCGCCGGACACGCTACCACGATCGCAGAGACGGTCCCGGAAGCGAGATGTGGGCTTGTCAGACCCTATTGTCGATCCCTCCAACGAAGATACACAAACTATGGCTGCTCCACCATCTCAGGAAGCCGATCAAGCTGAGGTACCAGAGCTCTCGAAGAAGGAGAAACGGCGAGCTCGGGAAGCGGCCAAGAAGGCAAAAGGAGAGCAGAGCGCGAAGCAGGTCAGATATTCAGCAAAGGCTTGATTGCTTCGCTGCTCATTCTTCCGCAACAGAGCTGCAATTTCTGCAGTACACAATTCGAGAACCGCACCCAGCTCTTCGCCCATTTGCGAGAGGAACCGGATCATGCAGCGCCCGTACCACAGGCCAAGGGTGGTTCTAGAGTAAAGAAAGGGAAGAAATGAAGAAATGCTACAGTGTATGGGTCATTATATTCTAACTTTTCTGGTAAATCAATTCCGCTGTATCAAATATGCGCATTGTTAGACTGAATCCATGGCAGGATCCAAGTTCCTCTATGTACACTACTGAGTTGGGGGACAGAGTATGTAAGGACTTCTGTGAAATTATCAGGAATACACAGGCTTTGATTCAAGTGTCCTCTATTTGCAGACAAAGAAATTGACTTGTTGGAGTAGAGTTAGAACTGAAGGATAAGGCTAGAAGAGCTCAAAATCAGCAGTTGGATAAGCAACATAAGTTAGAGTGAGGTTGATAAGATTTAAAAACTAAGTGTTACAATGAGCCTATGTTAGTCACACTGAGTGACGGTCTAGGGGCCAAGGTGAGGAGTCGAGAGGTTCTAAGCTGAAGAGTTCTGAGGAATAGGCAATAGATAACCAGGTTGAGCTGAGGATCCCAAGTAGATCCTCAGGGTTTAAATGTTGAAGGGAGAGGGAGACGTGCGCGCGGGACAAGCTGATGCGCTCGCGTGGTGATTTGGTATTGATTATCACGATTACGTTTTACTTTAAATACCGTACTTTTCGAATCCGAGCACCTCGCGCGTTTGCGACGCGGGTTCCCTGCACCCCGGAACATCCCTTGCCTGACGACGCTCGAGTTTGTTCCAACACGCGCCTCATGCGTCTCAAGATCGCCATGCACATATACGCCATCACGGGCGACACCGAGTCCATCCTCATCATGTTCAGCACGCTCGGAAAATTCTACGATGACAATGGTAGTGTACCTTTCCCTGTGTCCCTGGTTCTCTCTTTCCGAGATGAGAAGTTTCAAGGATACATGACACTGTGCCTCGAGGATTGCCTCACTGAGAACTTACCGGAAGATAAGAGGATTCCCAGTCCCTGAACTTCGCATTCTCCTCCGTCGTGCTAGTCCGAACTGAACGCAGTTTATGTTGTACTGAAGCAGAGAGCTACCAAGAGGTATTTTGGCCGTACGTGGAGACTGTCATGTGCGGATGCGCATCGTGAAGCCCTTACCGGGGTGGGATCCTGCTCGTCTTCCATTAACTTCACCCATCCGCTAGTCCCAGATGCCCGTCCGCAGGACCCCAGAGTCAGCTGGAATAAGCGCCCAAATGCGCAATTCACAGTAAGAAGTCTATAGAGTTGCTATTGCACTTTATAAACATGTACATTCAATTGCAAAATGTAGCATTTGTAGCATATCTTGATGGTGTTCAAGCTACACAAAGTAAGAAGCCAATGTCATATGGTTGACAACTCGGCTCTGGGTGGCAGTTAACAGATGAGTCGCTCAAGTGACGTCTGTTCCGTATTACTCAGTGCTAGTCCAGACCTCTACCGTCAGCGGTAGTGGGAATACCTAAATATTACACTTCACGAGACCAGTCGGAACCAATCATCGTCGGTTATATTCTCCGCGCAGCGGGTAATCTGAAGCGAATGTCAATGCATGCACAATGAAGAAGGGTGACATCAGAACACACCCAATCTTTCAGAATGGCCACGATAACATCCACGTCGGACTCGTTGACCGTCGCGCCCACGGAAAGTTCATCAGACTCATCATACTCCTTCACCTTCCGCGGGACGTCGGACCGCCAGTATTGCCCACCCTTCTTGTCGGCGTTGAGCTCCAACAAGACGAAAATCCACTCTCTCCCGCTCGTGAGAGCTCCGCGGATGTAGCGAGACCTAGCAGAGTCATCATGCACCGCCATAAACATGGTGGAACTGAATGGAACTTACCCCATGCGTTTAGCACAAATAAACATCTCCGTGACCACTTGAGGGATATAGGCACTCAGGGGTTGTTCCTGGCTCTTTGCCTCCGCCACGAACAGACCGTGCATCTGGCGGCGTTTGGCCTGCGTAATGGCTTCAGCGAGATTTAACGATGTCATGACCATCCCTGCAAACTCACACATGCTTAGTATCAGCCTCATCTGGCACAGATGTTGCTGCATGGAGACGTACCCGCGACATCCTCATCGACTAGGAAGATGACGTAGTCCAGAAGCCCACCAAGCTGTACGCGACGAGGTTGCTCGACAACTATCTCGGGTGGGGCAAATGCCTCCATTCCCATGACGAGCCGCGTCGTTCCGCGCGTCATAGCTATCACGCGACAAAGGAAGGCATCGATCCACAGACGAGAGAGTGCTTCCGACTGTAGAACGACAAATATCAGTCATTGACCCGCCTAACCGTGAGGGACACGCACGCGGGCAATGGTATGCTGGAGTAGAAGGTTCAGCGTGCCGTATAAATTGCTTTGTGACATGCCGTGGGGCGCATCTTGCTCGCGAACGTGCCGGATTTTCTCCTTGTCAGTCCCTTTGGAAGCTAGATGGCCAGCCTGCGTGATGCCCATGCTTTGCAGAAGAGGATTGTCGGCGGAGGAAAATCCTATGGACTGGAATACACCCTATCGATCCGAATGTGGACAAATAGAAAGGAGGCTTTACGTACCTTTGCAGTCTGGAGCCGCTCTTCCATGCGGGATATGAAGCGATCCACGGCAACAACGTCGACGACCCCCTCCTCAGCGGTCTCATTGGGGGCTACATCCGATTCCTTATCCAGGACATCCCTCCATCTCCTCATGTATTCGAGTGCAAGGCTGAGCTCGAGGAAGTCGCGACCAGAGACCTCCTTGCGCCTGAACATGATACTTGATATCCAAGTAAGCACTGCGGTCTGAGTTCAACTTCCACACCTTCTACGGGCTCTTTGCGGCGCGAGTCACCAATATGTTCGTGGCGGAGTGTGAAAGCGACCGACCGTACTTGAGATCTAGATAGATCAGAGTGGATCGCTTAGGCGCCAGAAGGGATGTGTATACCATCGCAACATGGCACACACTCCTGCATGATCCCGCACGCACCACATATATCTTTGTGACTACTGGGCACTGGCAGCCTGTAGGCCTCTAGTATATCCGGGTGTATATTGCTCAACTGACCACAATACGGCTTCCTCGTCGCCTCTGCCATCTATGTACATTGCAACATCAACATAATAGTGCATGTCATACTTAGGCCGAGTTGATCGTGTTCTATCTATCCGTCCTCTTCCACCCGGTTCCTCGCCCCGTCAACCTCGGCTCTCCGAGTCGTGGCATACATGCGCATATTTCATATGTACCTCCCTCCCGTACCCCCGAATCGCAGCGCCTACACCGCGACTGCAGACTTCTCCCCCTGTACCGCCGTCGACACCGACACCGACACACTGGCAGACTCCGACTCCGACTTGGGCTCTGCCTCGGACACAACCGCGGCGGCCGCGTCCTCCTGCACGGGGGCGCTGTCGGGGTCGCGCTCGAGGTCGTCCCGGCCGACCTTGTGCCCAAAGTAGCGCCAGATGAGGTGCACGTCGAGGTCCGCGGGCTCCTTGTCCCGCGTGCCGATCATGCCCTGGAACTGGTACACGCTCTTCGTCTGCAAACCACAACGGTCAGCCTCGGTCGGTCGGAAGCATACATAGAGAAGAGAAGGGAAGAGGCTTACCAGGCCAAGCGAAACCTTGATCGCGGGCTCGCCAGGGACGTACTTGTCCAGCTCCAGCTCCTCCTCGTCCCGCTTCTGACCCTCACCCTGCTCAGCGCGCTCCGAACGCCGGATGAGCTTCATGACGTTCCTTGCCGCGACCTCGCCCTGGAAGAACGCGTTATGGCCCGCGTTCACCGCGCCAAACGCGTCCGCAGCGTCGCCGATCGCGAAGATGTGCGCCGCCGCGACGCGCGTGTGCGGGTCCTCTTCCACCGGCGGCTCCGGCTCCGGCTCAGGTTCGTCCTCCTCGAGCTCACCCTCAGCCTCACCTTCGGGGTCGATGGGGGACTCGGGCAGGGGCTCGGACGCTCGTTGCTCGGCAACGGATGCGGGCGCCGCGGCGGCGGAAGCGGGTTGTTGCGCCTCGGGGACATCGTCGACGAGCTCCGCGAGCTGCAGCGTGCGGCGCACGCGCGCCATGCCCTTGTTCGGACCGTCGGACACAACAACGTTCGGGAAGTTCTTGCTCAAGAGCGACGTGTTCGGCGTCTGGCCCGTGCACAGCAGCTACGACGACGCGCGGGCGGGATCGCGATTAGCCCTGCTTCTTGCGCGGTTGAGTGATGGGTGCATGGAGGGACTTACGACAAGCTCGGCGCGGATCTCGCGCCCGCTCTGCGTGCGGACAACGCGCTCCGCGGAGGGCGCCTTGGTGGTGTCCTGCGCGAGAGAGGAGAGGTCGAGGCGGTCGCCGAGGATGGTGCAGACGTTCAGCGCGGAGAGGGTCGAAAGGACTGCGCGAACAAGTATCAGCAGAATGCTCCGACAGCTGTTAGGTTACGACATATTTCCCGATATTGCCACCGCGAACATCATCACGTCTCTGCGACGAAAGTCCGGTGCCGCAGCAGGACATGCGGTAGCACATGATATACCTGCGCCGTCTACAGAAGCCGCTCGTTGCGAGAGGCACAGGACGCAGGGGCAGGCGAATAAGCATTTAGCTTCTGCGGCGCAATGACAATTTCGCTCAAGGCATTTGCCGGTGCGACCCTTGTCAGATCCAAATCTGCGAAAGCGACAGCACCGACGCTGAGCGTCTGTTGGAGTTTTCGTCCATCGACTCCACAGAGACAATGAAAATCACCGCAGAACAGTCGGGTGGAACCCTCATAGCATCCCAATTAAGAGATGAGTGTATGCGCAAATACTCACTTTCTGTGTGCATGCCCTCATCGAACCGAGGGAGGAGGCGATGACGAGAGTGGAGGAGGGTGACCTGGGTACCAGGGTAGATTTCTGCGATGTCGGTTGCATACTCTGTGAAAGCATATCGTTAGCAAGAGTACTAGACGATGTAGTGTGGTTATAACATGAACGGCGATAATAATGACGCCTTCAACGCCTTTAGATTCGTGAGGAGATGTGTAAGGGAAAGATGCACGGGCGCCTAGATGGCCCCTGAATGACTCCGAGATTACCCACACCATATCTTTAGGCGGGATGCTCGAAGACATCCATCGAGGGAGAGAACGCACAAAGCTGGCGAAAACATGCGCGAAGATGTGAACATTGTACTCACGGATGCCGAGAGCCCCGCCGCCCACGACGAGCACACTCGAGGCGCGCTCGACCCGCTTCTGGAAGCGCTTCAGCCAGGCGACCCCGCCCTCCTTCGTGCCGCGCACGACGTCCACGACGCCGTCCTTGTCGACTTCATCCACGACGGGGCCCCACAGGTTGATGGGAGCAGGCAGGTGGCTGCCCGCGGCGTAGACGAGGTACTCGAAGCGGAGAGTGCGATCGCAGACGCCGTGCTCGGGAAAAGACTTGTCGAGCGTGAGCTCGTGCTCCTGGAGCTCGAGCACGTTCGCGTGGAGCATGACATGGCGAGAAAGATCCTTGGCGGGGACAGAAGGGTCGGCTGGGGGTGCGTCGGCGAGGACGGGGGGCAGGAAGACGTTGTTGTATGGGATGAAGGCCTTGTGCTCGTGGCCGGGGAGGACGGCGTACCGGGGGAGGACGTAGAGGTGGTTCATGTGGCTGTTGCGCTCGATAAGGACGACGCGCCAGTGCTCCGGGAGGCCCTGGGCGAGGAGGTGGGCTGCGCGTGCGCCGCCATAGGACGCGCCGAGGACGGCGACGGTCTTGAGGGCCTGGGCGGGTGCGGGTGCGGGTGTGGGGCGTGATGTCGAAGTCGAGGATGTGGCCATGGCGGGAGATGGATGAGTCGAGTACGTATTAAGCCAGTAAAGGTAGAGTAAGAGGGACGGCCGGGGCACGCTCTAAGCGCGAGAAGGAAGGAAGGAGACGGTTATAAGGAAGGACGAGCACACAACCTCTGGCTGAGGAGAGAGGGAGAGAGGGTGGGGACGGTCTGCCTGGAGCCTGGAGTCGGGCGGAGTCGAGATCGGAGGCCGGCAAAATCTTATCTGATAACCCGCCCCATCATATCAGATAACTCGCATCCCGATTGGCCCGGCGCCCAGTCGAACCACCCTCGGCGCTCTCAGCATTCCCCATTTCTCTCCCTCGCTCTCCTCCGACGCCCGACTCCCTTTCGGCCGCAACGCGCGCTGTCTCGCACCAATATTCCTCTCCTCGGCGACGAGGGCTGCGGCGACCGTCGACGTGGTCTGGGACTTTGGGTAAAATAAACACAGCGCGTTCGCACACCGCCCGCGGCCACAGTCGCATCCGTCGCCCGGTGGGAGCGGACGCAGGCCCCAGCGCGCGATATCCCACCCACGTCCCGTCACGGAATCCAAACGCACCGCGGCCGACTCGCGAGGAGTCGCTCGCGCGCCCGCGAATAGCTTCTCCGAGGTTACGAGCCGCCGCTGCGTTCCCGACAGGATGCGATGAATGAATCTCTCCGCATTATCCCCCTGACGTGCGCGCCCCCTGTAAACGCGGAAGATGACTGATGATCAGCACGGACAGGCCGCCCCTCTGCAAGCATGCCGCGAGATGAACGTTAACGCTCAGCCTCTACTGATAATCGCAGCATGCCAATGCAAGCCAAGAACATAAGGCCCCCTCGCCCCTCGCTTCACGCGAAGCACGGTGATGAATCTGTGAAGCAATGATTCTACGAGGTGCGATGGAGATCCCTGATCAGCACGATTGAGTGCGATACCGCGGCGTCCGTGCAGCTAACGGTGTCTTGTGAACAGGGCGTGTGCCGTGCTCATCATGGCCCTATGCAGGACGGGAGCGCTTCTAGCATGCCAACACGCACCGCGCACGAAGTCGAGAATTCGAAGCGTCCTATTCCACCCCCGCCTTGACGTCAACCATCGAGGGGGGTTGGCTGGTTGGCTGGAACGGGGCCGCGCGCATCGCGTGTCGGTTCAAACTGGGGGAGTCTACATCCCCGCTGGGACGGGCTTAGCAGAGGTTGCGTGCTTCGCCGCGTGTTGGACGTCACTCTGACTGTAAGCTTTTGGCGAAGACTCTCAGCTGCTCAGCTACTCAGAAGTGTCGATATCGATGACAGATACTGTACTGTACGGGCGCGGGAGCCGAGCTAGGTAGGTGCGCGTGCCTCTCTCTCTCCGAGTTCCCGTTCACCGTCTCGCCGATCCCTCGACATAGCCGGCAACAGTACTTAGCAGCATACATATAGCCACCCA
This sequence comes from Cubamyces sp. BRFM 1775, assembly GCA_022385745.1. NCBI lineage: Eukaryota > Fungi > Basidiomycota > Agaricomycetes > Polyporales > Polyporaceae > Cubamyces > Cubamyces sp. BRFM 1775. The sequence continues at coordinate 14,215 of MU278636.1, read as the reverse complement.
ACTCCTCCTTTCGCAAGCAATGCCTCCGACCCCGCCTTCCCAACTCAAACCCTCCGCGCACCTGATACCGCGGACGACTCGCGCGGCCCGAGCCTTATCCCCACCTTCGCCGCTATCGCTCTTCAGTTCTGGCTCGCGCGGACTCACGGGGCGCGAACTATCGCAGGGATGGTAGTCCGCATTCCTATAACCGTTAAGGCCCGAGTACGGTGTCCCGCCAATGCACGCGAGCGACGCAGATCCCGCCGGAATCCCAGCGGCAGGACTCGGAGCGCTCCCCGACTGAATGCGCCCCGCTCTCGAGTCTATCTAGGACTGTAACTTGTAAGTGTCTACGTGCCGACCTGCCATCTATCTGGACGCTTCCAGCACTGCCACTTCCCAAACGCATGAGACGGACCGACTACAGTATATGCTAGGCGTTCGCGTGCGGTGGCTGGCTCGGTAGCCTGGCCACCGGCCGCGGGCCCACGGCTGGTTCTGCAAAACTTCCGGAAACGCCGTATGTCGAGCGTGGTTCCGCTTTCTGCGCGTCTGCGCGTCTTCTCGACGCCACCCCCTGTGCGTGCAGCCTAGTTCCCGGTGCCGGTGAGTGATTATATTTTGAAGTTCGAATGCTTGACTTGGGATGAATGGACTCGGCCCTGCGACGATATCCGAACAATTCGTCGCCGCGCGCATACGCGGATACAGTAGGTAAGAATAGCTTCCACAGTACCTGCTTGGACGTTGGGGATTGGGGGTTGGCCGCGGTCTTCCAGGCTGCTCTCGACGCTCGGCTGTAGCTAGACTGTCACGATTCGGAATTGAGGATGCGCACGACGCCCCAGCAGCGCTTGCGCGGACCCACACATGCTTATTGGGGTGACACGATAGGTTGTCAGTTGCATAGGTTGCAATGGACTGAAGGAGACGCTCGTGCTGTCAGTTTTGCAGGTCTGATCTGGGTCTCGGCCTGAGAAGTGCGCTCAAGTTTTGCAAACGCTCCCGCTGGGGTTGGGCACAAAAGTGAGTTGAGATGCGCATCCCACCTGGAACAGTTCAGGGATGATCACTCATTCATACACTATGACAATGACATTGTGATACTAGATGACCCGAGGGCCGCATGCAGTTGGGGTTGGTGTGCTGCTATTAGTTCTACACACTTTCAAGTCCCGAGATGAGTAGTGCCGTGGTTGAGAGCGAGCGGCAGGGGAACTCAACCGATGGCAGACCGTACAAACCACGCAAGTTATTCTTCCATCTTCCATGAGGAGCTTGGGTCCCGCTCGGAATCGCCATGAATTGCAGCCGGCGTGCGGTATACGGCGCGATGTCTATGATGCAAATATCCTGGAGAGTAGCAAACAGCGATACAAGCGTCATAAGAGGCGTCTTCTTCAGAGACTCTGGGGTGAGGGGGAAGGCAGCTTGTCATCGTTCGGGCGGAACAGGTGGAGCGTGAGCTCTTCGAGCGCTTGGCACCCGGAGGTGAACGCCAAGAGTTCGTCGATGATCGTGCGCACCCCCATGCAGTCGAACAAAGTCTGCGGAGGGGAGGTAGTGGTGGCACAGGTTGAGGGGCGAAGGCAGCAGTGTTCAGGGTGAGAGAGTGGAGGCTGAGGAGCAACGTTGGGTCGACGGGTAAGCACAGCGCCTCGCAATAGTGATCCTTAGCCTTCCTTAGCGGCTTGCTCGTCTCGCTCGTCCTCGTCTGACCAGGGATCACGAGCACAACGTTTGCGAGGCTTATCCTCGCGCTCGCAATTCACCTCAAGCACCTCACCTCCACGAGCCACGTACGCCGACGCCTCGAGCATACGTCGCAGACCCTCTCTTCTCAGAACATGCCCCAAGGTCGTGAGGGCGAGATTGAACGTGCATGAGGCGCTTCGAAGGGTCCCCAAGCGCGTTGTCAGAGAAATTCGGGACACTTCTCCATACGCTCACGTGTGGGATTATCGATTACCGTCCGAGCGGGGGACACGTTGGTGAACCTAGGGATCGGGTAGCAGTCGTCCACTCTGACGTGTCTCCAGAGCACTAGACAGTCGCTGGCCATGTCGTACGAGTACTTGCACACCGCGGTGACGCAGTACCGACGTTCGTCGTAATAGCCGTCGTGACGCACTTGCAGATAGCGGAAGATGGCGATGAGGTGCTTGACGGCCCACGGGGAGTCTGTTGACGAGCATGGATGCGTTGAACCTGCGGCTCGCTGAGATGATCTCGCGTTCCAATGTTGCCTTTCGCTCGAGGAGCTCATCACGAATTATTCGAGAGAGACGTCTAAGTAGGTTGTTGCGTCTTCCTGCATAGTGCCTCGTTTGACCTAGGCATGTCAGAGTCAGCGTGGGTGTCGTCTGGTATTGGCCTGAGGAGCCCGATCGCGAAGCTTTTGGAGTTGTTTCACGCCGCGGCGATCGATGTAAACGGCTGAAGAGAGCCTCTCGTACCTTCAGATAGGTTACTTCGTGATCATCTGCCAAGGGGATAGAGTCTCGATGTACGCTTCAGGACCGCTCGAGTCACTTGGGGAACGTATATGAGTTGACGGCCTGAGTGAGCCATGTTCGCGAGGCGCATGTCGGAGTTTCAGCGCGCCTCCATGGCCTTTGCTCTCTGCTCCCCGCGTCCCTCGCTGGTCTCAAAAATTTTGATACGAGTCCACAGACATATGCAGCTTTATAAGCCATGCCAATCATGATACCGCAATGGGAACATTGGCGTCTAATCGACCCCGTACAAAGGTTCAAAGTCCGACATTCCCTCGTAACCTGGTTCACTCTGACGACCACAATGTTCTTGGTACGACAATTAGGAATGGTCCGCGGCACATAGTGCAGTCGCAACCGGGTAGATATTCAGAGACGAAGACAGCTGGTTCCTGAAGGAATCTGCGTTCAGAGTGTTTCACTCACTTTCTAGTGAGAACCTTCGTATGCTCCCCGCGGAAGTCTTACTACACTGACGTACTACTAGATATCTTGCAGATTCGGCAACTAAGGACAGCGCATGCAGCTCGCGTTCTCCGCATATCTATCCTTGAACCTCGAACCGAAGAATGTCTTCGTTTCCTGCCCACCGATGCACGACTTAAAGAAGGCAATTACATGCTCAACTGAGGGCTCCAATCGTGAGGCTGGCACTGAGTGGCGCTAGGGCTATGTATGTCCGGTTGATGAAGTATGCATTCTTAATGGACAAGGAAGAGAAACACACTTACACAGACCCGATAGGCAGTAGATCTGTTCGTACGCCATGTGACCATGAGTTACGTTGCGAACTGCAGTGGCCGCTCCGCATGGTGTACCATCCGGGCATCCGGGTTAGAATTAGAAACGTACGCCGTCCTGTCATACTGCTGTCTTGTTGTGCTCACTTCTCACATCATAACAGCACAGTAAGCCTAAGGTTTGTCACCGAAGGGTTGTAGCCACCGTCAAATCCCGGCGTCGTCGTCATTCCGCCACTTGTTCCCATGTGGAGTATCAGCGCACATGAATATGCCGCGATCTTTTTCGGGCTCGAGTCCAAGTGAATTCAGGCAAACGAGCAACGCTGGAAGTACTTTTCTGCGTGCACGTTTTGCTGCTAGTCACTTCCGTGGGGCAAGTAGAATGCATCTGTTCAAGTCAACCTTCCTCTGCCGGTCATCGGCTACATACTGCGTACCTCACGCTTTGCTGCCAATGCTGCTGCTACAGGTCGGATGATATCTATCAACATGAACGCTATCACGCACTGTCGCAGTCTGCCATCTACACCTGAATGCGTCCACCCAGGTTCTATGCGAATTTGGCAACTTCGGAACCTTGGGATCTAGGGGAGGGGTATATTAGGCACAAGAGTCCCGTTTCCAGCGTTCAATCATAACCGAGCCGCTAGACTTGAATCCTGCTTCACGGTTCGTCTGTGAACATGTCATCCAGCGACTCTGACGCGGCGATCTGGAAGGATATCGGTACTAACTTGCTCAACTCCTTCGTGGCGGTGACCGTCGAGACCTTCTTCATCGGTAAGCCCTGTCTGCCGTGCTTCGTTCCGTTGGCTGACCTCGAGGTTTGTAGCGGTCTACTCCATCTTAGTCCTCGAGACTGCGAGACTTCTCTTGTACATCATCGTGCATCTTGCTGTCTGCGCGGACCTACTGACACGAATCATACTAGCAGGAGGCGGACGCGCACTAGGGTCTCAGTCTACACATGCATCGTCGTGCTCATCATGTTCGGTCTTGCACTCGCGCTATGGATAATCGACATTCATAACCTGGTAACCATTATACAAATGACGCTCCTCTCGACTTCTACGGCCCCACTCTCGGACGTCTACTCCAGGGCTGTGAGAAAGACCCTGCGCCTGGCCTCTGTCGAGGACGTTGTGTACTCTTACATGGTCAGTTATCGTTTCCGTGTATCGCATTAATCTGAACATGCCCTAGACAATCCTCGGAGACACGATCATCATCTGGCGTGTGTACGCTTTCTGGTCGCGCGGAAAGGAGAAACTCGTGTTGATCGTTCCTATAGCCTTCTTGTTTGGCTCAATCTGTACGCACATTTAGATCTCTTTCTTTTCTTATCCGTCCTAAGCATGCTCTCGCAGCGACCTCGATGATGCTTAGCTACTGTGCGGCCCGACTCGGTGCGGACATCACTCTAGGCACATACCAGCATCCTGCGTTCTGCCGGAACATCCAAACCGCCTCCTACTTGACCACGTTAACGACGACGGGCGTCGCGACCATCCTCATTGGCTACAAAGCTTGGTATGCGGTTACGATTGCTCCGGTGTACATGTGATGCTGATTGGTCAACGCTAAGGGCATACCGTAAGTTGCATTTGGGAGCTTTTGGCACGACATCACGCCACACTCAGACCCGGACACAGAAGATCATGCTGTTGCTCCTTGAATCCGGCGTGATCTACATGTGCGTCTTTGTACGTCCAAATCCCTCTTGTGGCGATGGTGGAATCTTCTCTGACTCTCTGTGCGTATATCAGGCGGTGCAAGTCATCATGAGTGTTCCTTCCGTCAATAATGGCATTGAGAAGCAACCGGCCCTCGCCTTGGCACTGACAATCTATCAGTATTGCTTGAGCCTCATCGTCGTACGTCGCCGCCTCTCCGCTCCTTGTCGTGTGGTCAAATTGAGCACTGACTGGATCATCCACCGGCATATTTCAGGGTATCTACCCTACCATCATCGTCGTGCTAGTCAATTCGAAGCATTCCCTGCTGTCCAACTCGGAGTCCCAGAGCAGCACCGCGCACGGTGGGATCAAGTTCAGGAGCACGATCGGTACAAGCACTCGCATGACGGAAAGCACGCGCTACAACACGGACTCGAGTGCAATGGCCATGGTGGCGTCATGTAGTGCACCCTCTCCGACAACCGTGGACCTATATGAGATGTCGCGCATGTCTAACGAACGCAAGACTGGCGGGGAAATTGGTGAGGTCTTGACAAACCCGGCGTTGACGATTCAAGTGCAACAGTCAAAGGACATATTCCGTATCTAGGTTGGGGAGGGGGCCATTGGTCTGTGGGCCCGGCATCATTCGCAGCTCTCTTGACTCGCCCATAAATAATCTCTCCAAGCCAGCAACTTGCCGACCATGCTACGTTCCGTACGGGGTGCTCCGAGTCTCTAGATCTGTTTGCCCCTTTGGAGGCACACCACAACCAACGTCAACTTTTGCAACCTTGGCAGTCCCGAGAGCGTGTCTAACCAGGCTACGCAGATCGACATGCTATTAGAGGTCTGAATGTAGGGAGCCAGGACCTTTGGCGTGAACTGCAGCATGTCCAAGGCGGTGTGGGGACGGATCTGGTGCGGCATGTCTGCCGAAATGGAGACTGAGCTATCTGCTGGCAAACGTCTCTACCAAATTGGTGTTGCAAGGTCGTCACCGGTAGTGGCACCTTAATATTACATTTCATGAGACCAGTCGGAACCAGTCATCGTCGGTTATGTTTTCCGTGCAGCGGGTGGTCTGAAGCGAGTGCGAATGCGTGCACAATGAAGAAAGGTAACACCAGAACGCACCCATTATACCAGAATGGCCACGATAACATCCACGTCGGACTCGTTAGCCGTCACGCCCTCGGCTTCATCAGACTCATCAGACTCATTCACCTTCCGTGGGACGTCGGAGTGCCAGTATATTCCACCCTTTGACCTCCGGCGAGACGAAAATCCACTCTCTCCCGGCCGTGTGCGTTCCGCGGATGTAGCGAGACTTAGCATAGTCATAGTGCACCGCCATAAACGTCGTGGAACTGAATGGATCTTACACCATGCGTACAGCACAAATAAACATCTTCGTAACCACTTGAGGGATATGGTCATTTAGGCTTTCTTCCTCGCTCTTTGCCAGATCGTGCCTCTCGCGGCGTTGGGCCGGCTTGATGGCTTTAGGAAGAGAGGTCGATGTCATGACCATCCCTGCAAGCTCACACATATGTTTAGTAGCAGTCATATTCACCCATGTTACTTCATGAAGACGTACCCACGACATCCTTCTCAACTAGGAAGATGGCGTAGTCCGGATGCCCACCAAGCTGTATGCGATGAGGCTGCCGGACGATTGTCTCAGGTTGGGCAAAATCGACACTCTACGACTGTTTACCGTTGCAAAACGGTAGAAGGGGGGCGACTGCTACCCGGAGGACAAGGCCCACGGTGGCACTGAATAAATAGGGCCGTTTCCTATGTCGGAGTCTTGAACAAGCAGCAGACGCGGCTCAATAAACGTGTCAGGCTCGAGAAGCTGGTGCCCGACGAGGACACCGGGAACAACGGCCACCCGCAGGTACCTGGTAGACGAGCGCTGCTTCCTGTCCTAGGAGGGAACGTCAAGTTTAGGAGGGGCGCTAGGAATGGTACCTCCGTGTTCAAGTGGAGCTTGAAAATGATGTTGATGGTTTAATAGCAAGCTACTTAATACAGTCAGCGGCGCTTGAAAACCAAATGTTGCATGAGCGTCCCTCCTGCTCTAACTCCTCCTACATCGCCACCTGCAAATCCACCTGCAAATCTGAAGACGCCTTTAACCTACCTTCGCGTGAGTCAGCAGGCGCGAGACACGCTTTGGGCTGACCCCTACAGCAGGCGCACCTCTGTTGCGACTGGCAAGACCCAGCGGAATATCAAGCGTTTGAGAGAGGCAGACGACATGGCTCATGAGGGTGTCCGTATTCCCCTCAAACATTTCATCGATACGTTCTGGCCTATGCCTCCGGGCGTCACGGAGCCTCCATTACCTGCTGAGAACCCCTTCTCTGAGGTGACAGCGTCCACCCTGGAAAAGGACGTTGCCGAAGCCTTTGTGAGTGGCTAGTGACTCACACGACACCTTTTCTCATGACGGTTGAAGTGCCGAGCGGTCACGGAAAAGAAACTTACCCCCGGCATGGTGCTGTGTCTTTCTCCCAGCAAGCCTGATGAGACCTCTGGTGAGGCTGATGAGATCCCCGGCAAGTCTGGTGATAATAGCCAGGATAGGCTCAAGGACGACAAGATCCAGGTTGACGGTGCTTTCTTCCGCGATGATGACCTTGATATCCCTGTACCAGCAGATAACCGACCTCATTACTCCGATCAAGTCGTTGCTGTCGAGTTCAAGCGTGCAGACATGGGAAACGATCCTTTCTCTGACGGAGCAGATCCCATACCTGCAGCCCAGTCGCGCAAGGCTGTGCGAGGGCAAATCATCTCCTATGCCGAGCGCGTCTTCTCAGAACAGCACCGCGTGGCTTTTTTCATGTTTGTCGTCGTCGGAAACATGTGCCGTATCACTCGCTGGGACAGGTCAGGCGTCATTTTCACCGTCTCTTTCAACTACTACGAGAAATGGCGTCTGTTCTGCAAGGTTCTCTGGCGCATGTCACAGTGCTCCGATGAACAGCTCGGACGCGACCCTACTGCTGTTCGCATCTCCCCGAGACACACGCTGTACCCTGTCATGGACTCAGCCGCACGGCCACGTCCCGAAGAGATTGACCATATGGAACAGCTCTTTGCTGAAGGAACGGCACCCCCACCGAACGCTCAGTTCCGCTATGTTCGTGATCTGTTCCGCAAGTCCATCTCTAACGGCGCCCCGCGCTATGCGCTCGCGGTTCCTCACGAGGGCACCGTACGGCACTTCCTAGTCGGCAATGCTGTATTCAAGGCGCGTGGCATGGCGGGTCGCGCTACGCGCGGCTTTGTTGCCTATGATGCGAAGACTGGAGAACTCGTGTGGGTGAAGGACTCTTGGAGGGCGGATTATCTCCGCGTTCAACACGAAGGCGAGATCTTGCGGGAGCTCAACGATGCAAACGTCCCTTACGTCCCTACCGTGCTCTGCTATGGCGATCTGGTAGGCCAGAAGACTGTCACTCCGGTGATGTGGGACTGGGGAAAGGCTCAGTCGAAACCGGCGATCAGCGTAGCTATTCGCAAGGTATCTTCTGCGCCCTCGACCGTCGACGCTGGCACCGTGCGAAGCGGAGCCCTGCAGCCCGAAGACGAGTTGCTCCCTGCTGCTCAGCCAGATTTCGACGACGACTGCCCATTGCGTTCACATCAGCATACTCGAGTCGTGGTTAAGGAAGTGGCTTTGCCACTGCGTCGGGTCCATACAGCATTGCAGCTAATCCACGCTGTCTTTCACTGCATATTCGGTAGGTCACTTGTCACTCACGAGCGGCTATGACTAATCCCGAGGCGATAGCGCATCAAGCCGCTGCGATGGCTCCTGTATCGCGCCTTCACAGGGATATCAGCGGCGGCAACATCATGATCCTCCCCAAAGTCCAATCGTGCGGCGTTGTCTGGACAGGCCTGCTATGCGACTGGGAGATGTCAAAGAAAATCAGTCAGGAGCTCAGCACGCCTCGTCAGCCTGTCCGATCGGTGAGTGACACCCGTCCTCCATACCTTGCGTGTTCTCAATAATCGGAGCTGCTCAGGGGACCATACAATACATGTCGGTTGCGTTGTTATCGTGGCCCAAGCGAGTGGAGATCAGCGACGAACTGGAATCATTCTTCCACGTCCTCCTCTACTATGCCGTCCGTTACTTCCCCTCTTCCTTCAATGAAGAGGAAGTCCGTAGCTTCATCGACGAATACTTCGACTACTTCGTTCTGAAAGGCAAGAGGTGGGCCTGTGGTACACGGAAACAAGCAGTGCTCGCCACCAATCGGTTTACCGACGTACACGACAAGCCACTCACGTTCACTTCGCCTCTGGATCGCATTCTACGCCACCTCCTCAAGATGTTCCATAGCAAATACATTGTCCAGCTACACGAAGAGGCGATCAAGACCAAAGACCCCCAAGTTCCCGCTGTGCAATTTTTGGCTGCGCAGGCGCCGCCGCTCGATCGAGCGTTCGTCTTCATGTGCACGCCGGCTATCGCATCGAGCGTGGGATTCTTTGCGCGCGTTCAGCAAGTCCCCGACGAGAACCCTGTCCCGATCATCACTGAGGACGACAGATCCTGGTCACGATACGCCGAGAATCATGACGCCATCCTCGAGTACTTATGGGCCGCGATGACTACCTACTCGTGGCCGACGATCGAGGCCAGAGACCGTTACGTCCCAGCGGGATCGGGGGACGAAAGATGAGTACAAGCCACCTAACCCCGAGGCCTCTGCCTTTGCCTATAGCTGAACAGATGCGCGACGACGCGTCATCGGGCGTCTAGTACGCATGGATAGTAGACATCGCGTGTGTATCTTCAACGCAGCCGCACCGGCCTGTGTGTAGCTGGCTATCTGTCGATACCTTGACGAATTGATTTGACCTATGCTGGGTTATAGCAAATGCCACACATCGTGATCATCTGAGTGACTGGCATGTTACGCCTGCCTTTGGGTGTCCGCGGAACCAATGTTCTTGGTGAGTAGCCTGAGGTTCGGCGATGCGCTTCTAGCATCAAGGCCATTCTATCATTGCAGAATTCGTCGTACCAGCAGTTCACGATAGCCTAGTACGGCAGTGACGAAGATTAGCCGACGGCACTCGGTCCGGAACGTTGTGGCGGCTCTCCTCCTCCTGACACGTCAGTTCGACTCGTTACTTATACTCGACGCTCGTGGGACGACGGACTATTCGGAAAAGGATTGCAGTCTCTAGCCACGAGGAGGACTTGCAACCGTGTGCACACTCCGTACGTATTTATCCATGCCGTCGTTGTGAATTCAGATCTGCACGCACAAGCTCTGATTTGCCAGTGATGATCAGCGTATTCTCCGCTTAGACACAGCGGCACACACCACTCTCCCAGGCAACAGCGACCGAAACGCTGCTGTATCACACAAACCAGAAGATATCCATATCCGACGCCGGAATCACGCAGACGACATGGCCGAGGAGGCCGTGCGTCTGTCCGTAAAGCAATTCATAGAAAAGTTTTGGCCTACCCCTCCAGCGGGCGATGTGCCTCCTATTCCCTCTCAGAATCCGTTTGCAGATGTCGCATCCCTCGTGGCGAAGAAAGCCAAAGGGAAGGATGTAGGAGACGCTTTCGTGAGTCTTGTTGCTTTTGGAGTACGATCTGCTTTAGCTGACCGTAGCGCTCTGGGTAGACCAAAGCCGTCAATCAGTGCAAATTGACCCCGGGAATGCAGCTCAGGGTGTGTGCCAGCCGAGCTGACAAGGGCACATCCTCGCTGAAGGTCGGCGGTGCTTTCTATCGCACCGACAATCCCCATGCACCTGTCCCCGAGAATGGCACACCACGCACTGCGGACCAGATTGTGGTCGTCGACTTCAAGCGTGGGACCACGAGCTCTGACGCCTTCTCTGACTACGGTGAACCATGCCCGGAGGCAGCGGATCGCGCGGATGCGCGAGGGCAACTTGCTACTTACGCTGGGAAGGCCTTTTCCTTTCAACACCGCCTCGCTTTATTCCTGCTCGTCGTCAATGGGACAGCCTGAGAGTGTCGCCTCACTCGTTGGGACAGATCTGGCGTCGTCATCACCGTCGCGTTTGACTATTGCAACGAGGGGAAGATGTTCTGCGAGATCCTGTGGCGTATGTCGCAGTGCACCAATGAGCAGCTTGGACTCGATCCTACTGCTCGACGTATCTATCCCGGGGGCCCTCTCTACCAGGTGATGGCTGAGGAGATGAAAGATCATGCGTCAGACATCGACTTCGACAGCGTCACTCCCTCCGATCTCGACGAGCTTGCCCCAGGCCAGTCGATCGTCTACACGTATATGCGGAGAATGTTCAGGAGATCTCTCCCTGATGATGCGCCTCGCTACGTTCTGGACGTCCCCTACGGCAACGAGACTCGTCAATACCTCGTTGGCAAACCGCTCTTCACGACAAAGGAAGTGATAGGCCGCGGAACGCTCGGGTTCGCCGCTCTCGATCGGAAGACAAGACAGCTGGCTTAGCTCAAGGACTGCTGGAGGGCTGACTACCCTGGTGTTGAACCCGAGGGTCAGATTCTGCAGGAACTGAATGATGTTGATGTCCCGCACATCCCCACGGCTGTATGCCACGGCGACCTTCCCGGACAGAAGACGGTCTCCCCGGAGATCTGGGATTGGGCGGAAACGCTGGTAAACAAAGACCCAAACGTTGCACTAGCTGTCCGAAAGGATGTAGATGACAAGTTGACTACTCAGCGTCCATCCCGGGCCGGGCCGAAGACAAAGCCTCTACAGGGGCAGCGGAGACAGCAATCGAAGTCAAAGTTGCGAACGCAGCTTCAGCTAGAACAACTCACGGATACCGGTACCACGTCGACTCACCCGCAGCTGTCAACTCCTAGCAAAACTCCGCTCCGGAAGCATCAACATGCGCGGTTGGTGGTCAAGGAGATAGCATTGCCCTTGAGGGACTTCAAGTATAGCAGGACCCTCCTCACCGTAATTGTCGATTGCCTGGAAGGTAAGCAGCGTTCTATACATCCATGATTTCATTGCTAAGTTATGATCATCAGCACACTACGTGGCCGTGAACGAGAAGACGTCGCGCCTCCACCGGGACATAAGTGATAGCAATATCATGATGATACCTAAACTTGAAATCATGGGGGGTGTGAAGATGATCGTGTTGAGAGGACTGCTGTGTGATTGGGAGATGTCGAAGCGTATCAACACTGATGTCAGAGCACCTCGTCAACCCGTGAAATCCGTGCGTTGCATCTCGTTCTCCTGGTCGCCTTGCATGCTCAGAGACTGATACCATACTGCAGGGGACGTGGCAGTTCAAGTCTGTGACGTTGCTCAACAGCCTTGACAAGGCGGTTGATATATCCGATGAACTAGAGTCGTTCTTCCACGTCATCGTTTATTACGCCGTTCGCTACCTTGACTCCAATCTCGACGCGAAGGGAGTGGCCGATTTCATCGACAGCTACTTCGACACATTCCAGTACCTAAATGGCACCTGGCGCTGTGGCTACCATAAGCGGGATGTGGTACTGCCAGGCATACTCCGGGCAAGTGACTTGAAGACAAGCGTGCAGTTCGGACAGCCGTTGGATGACGTGATTCGCACATCGCTTCGCTGGTTCCAAGGAAACTACGTTGTGCAGGAGTACACAGCTTATCTAGAAGAGCAACAACGCGCCTCTCCCCCCTCTCCTACGCCACCCTCTTCTGCTCCCTCTGCCCTTCTTCACCCCGATAACGAGACCAATGATGTCGAACCATTCTTGGAGTTTTCCGCCGTCTTCCTGAAACTGAACCAGAACTGGAAACGTCCTCGCGCTGACTCCACCGACTCCGACACTTCTACGACAAGTGTGGGTCATGGCGATAGTCGTTATGGTGCGCCCCAGGCATTTCCAACTCCTACTCAAGAGCAGTATGATCTCGCTGCCAAAGTCAAGACCCATGACGACTTCATGAAGCTACTTTACGACGCCCGGAGAAGCAAGCGATACAACAGGCGTGACCCGACAGGTGATCGATACCCCAAGGACAAGAACTCAGCTATGGGCGAAGACGGGGGCAAGGACGATGAGGATGGAGATGAAGATGTCGATGTCGATGTCGATGTCGATGTCGATGAGGACGAAGACGATAATGCGCATGAAGAGGATAGTGGGGACGACCGGGACGGCGGGGCCGAGGAGGACGAGGAGAGCGAAGATGAAGACTACATGGACGAGGATTACGAGGATTAGGTGGGGGTGACGCCGTGGCTTAGGAAGCCACGAGGGTTATGTTTACGAGGGTAGTGAGAATATCATAGCGGCGTGCACTGATATCGATTGACCATGTTGTTGATTTTGGTTGGCCGGTGGGCCCTTCGGCTTCCCTCACTTGCACAACCTGCCCGTTGCATACGCAGTTCTTGGGACATCCTCACCCCGATGTGAATATGTTCCGACGGCTACCGATGAAGTGAATTATCCTCGTATGGGTGCCGCTTGGCCGCGTATAGGAAGTGATGCAAAACGCGGGCGATAGTGATCCTATATTACTATTACTAGTTACTAGTTAATAGACATCGCAACTGTCCCTTACACGCGAATTGCCCCACGAAGCATGCGACTACGCAACGAACGCTTGGGCAAAGTGGCTGGCTTGCCCCCGAACAGGCTACCCGGCCCAAAGTCAGGCTTCCCGCCCAACGAACCGAAGATGTCTCCGATATAATTGCTCGGCTTCAGCCCCCGCTCGAACCGCTGGCCCCACTGCGACAGGATACCAGTGACGATCGGGACGCCCGCAGCAGGGATGTTCTGGATTGAGATATCGAACCCGGGCGACATGAGGAAGAGGTTTGTCGCCGCGCTGTGCCCGGGGAACGGCCGGTCGAAGTCGGACGCGGTGCGCATAATGATGATGCGCGAGAAATCGACGAAGCCGGAGAGCGCGCCGCGCATGAGCGCCTCCAGCGTCCCGTTGTCCTCTTGCTGCGCCGTGCAGTACGTCGCGGTTCCGTTCGTGAAGAGCTTCGTCGTGTTCTCGAATGCCTCGCCAAGCAAGTTCCCCGTCCAGAACACGTCAGACGTCGCGGTGTCGCATGCGACAACAGAGGGCGGCGCGGCCCCGGCAGCAAACGCGGGGTTGCTCGCGTAGTTCGCGCGATACTGTTGGCTCTGAGCGTCGTCGAAGAGCTTGCCCGTCTTCGCCATCTGAATGGCAAACTGACGCAGGTCCTCATTCACCTCGAACACCTCCGTTCCGTACAGCTCCTGCGGGAACTGGTCTGGGGCGAATGACCCTTGCGGAACGTATCCAGTGGGGAAGTTTGCGGGCTT
>MU278635.1:0-43114 GCA_022385745.1 Cubamyces sp. BRFM 1775 | reverse complement strand
GAGCTGTGGAGCGACGGGCGTGATGGACGACTGAGTGCAAAGTGTGAAGACGCCCGTCGCTCCTGGAGCAAAGACTTGGCTCTGATGCGCGCTCGTTCCTCCCGCGCTTCAGAGCGTGGATCAGGCTCCTCCGGGCCTCCTATCCCACCAGCCCGAGGCCAGATACTACACACGCCCCACCTCTCGAATCCAAACCCATAATCACGACACCTCCTAGCAAGATGGCGAACTACGCGACCCCGGCGTTCCTCACCTCCCTCAAAGCACACTACCCCGCAAACGGGCCGTCGACGGCCGCCTACCCGGGCGCGCTCGCGAACCCGTGGGCGCTCGTCGCGGCCGTCGCGTTCAGCGCGAGCAACGTCCCCGAGGCCGTCCCCGCCGTCTTTGCGCACGCGCTCGAGGAGCTCCGCGCGGAGCAGCGCGCGAGGGGCGTCGGTGGCGGGAGCGAGGAGGCGCAGAGGGAGGAGCTGGTGTTGGCAAGGAAGGTCCGCGAGGCGGTGTTGCAGAGTGGACTGCTGAGCGGGATGCCGAGGGTGAGTGTGCCGTACAACTCGTATATGCCTTCCGTTGCGTCCGGGATGTGCGTCGTGCGTCGTGCAAAGTGTTCGGAACTCGACGCGAGCAACCAACCCGGGGGGAGCGCAGCTCAGGCTGCTATGCGGGAATGCGGGATGTCGCAGCACTGGCAGCTGGTCGGAATTGAGTGCTAGTCAACGTTCGCTGATCACTGCCAGTGGTATTGAGAGTGAACCACCCACTGGGAGCGCCATGTATGGCTGCGCTGTTCCCTCCTTACAATCCGAAAAGCTTCTTGAGGTTACATCGTAGCTGACATTGCCTACCCTTCCATACACAGACCATCAACAGCCTCATGGCGCTCAACGAGGTCATGCCCGAGAACCTACGGGACTCCAAGACACTCCGGTAAGCACACTCGCGCCCTTCGCGCGTTATGAAGCAATAGGTTGACAAGACCTCACGCCGCTCTCGTATGGCCTCGCTCGCTCGAACGCTGCCCTGGCTTTTGTACTGCTGGAAAACAGAGACACGAACAAGCACATGTCGGAGTATGACAGGCGCGGCGAACAACTCTTCCGCGCAATGTACCGCGACACGGCAGACACCGTGCAAGGTCTGCTCGATGCTGCCTACCCCGACCTAGGTGCGTCCTTCTGTCCGTCCTCTCTCCGCCTCGCCATGCACTGCCATTCTTCTCTTCTAACCGTCCGCATCCATAATCCCTTCGTTCCCTTCGTATCTATGCTCTGCTGTTGCTTCTCAGATCTACGTTGGCACTTTCGCGTCCTACCTATCGCCCCTCCGTACCCTTCTTATCGCGCCAACCACCCCCACCCCACCTTCCCAACTTGCTGGCCCCCCAATTCCTCTCTCTTCGCATCCACACATGCCCTCCCCCAATCCAGAGCCAGATTTCCAGAAGCCCGCATCCGCTGACGCCCCCCCTTCCCTCACGCACAGGCTGGTTCTGCAACACGGTCGGGTACGGCATGACGTACGGCGGGACAGACGTGCTGACGCAGGTCGAGTCGACGTACGCGATCGTCGCCGCGCTCATCGCGGTCGACACGCCCCGCCAGGTCGGCTGGCACCTCGCGAACGCGCGCCACGGCGGCGCGTCGCTTGAGGAGGCCCGCGCTGTGCGCCGCATCGCGCTCGAGGTTGCGCAGCTCGTGGGCGTGCAGTGGAAGCACGAGGTGCCGGACGTCGCGGAGCCCTGAGGGGATCATGAGTATGATATTGTGAGAGGTAGATGATGTCGTGGAGGAGCTTAGACACCTCCCTTCTCCCTTCCCTCGATTCTGTGCGGCTTGCGCAAGCAAGTCAGACGGCGCCCGAGAAAGGCGACAAATTGTGCATATCTGCCGCATGTTGCTACCCTGCACATTGTTGTGTGTGTGCAGCGTTAGATCTATTCAAGGACGGGAGTAAGCGGGGCCCGGAGCCCTCGGGCTCGCTGAGTAACCCGAACCCCTTCGAAGCTCGGCGTACTAGCAGTTCTCCCTGTTAGTCCTCAATTGCTGACTATGCGCGTAAAAAGGACTTCATGGTATATCAGACAGCACCAGCTCGGGGGATGCTCCTCGAATCATTGCTGCGCAACGCCAAGCTCCTGCTTTTCATCACAACGTAACCTGACATGATGTCCGAGTCTGCTACTAATTCGTACAGCGTCGCCATCATAGGCGGCACGGGAGGCCTCGGTGAGCAGCCCTACGTCTATCATCGTCGCACTACAGTAACTCTCCTTACTGACCTCTGTTGGTTGACCTTGCAGGCAAACATATCAGCCAGGCGTTCCTGACCGACTTCAAACCCGACTTCCACAACGTCCGTATTCTAACCCGAGATCCATCTTCCGCCACAGCGCAAGACCTCGCTGTGAAGGGCGCGCAGCTGCGTACGTTCGACGAGTCGGACCTGGCGCGCTCGCTAGACGAGGCTCTTGAGAGCGTCGACGTCGTCGTGAACGTGCTGCCTGGAAAGACTCCGGACGAGGTTAAGCGTGCGGTCATTGACGCTGCGGCGAGAAGCCGGGTCAAGGTTTACTTCTTAGATGAGTATGGGCTGTAAGCGAACGTATTTTGTTGGTGTCGTGAAAGCAACTGTACTCACTCCATTGGAATCGTACAGGGATCATCGTCTTGCCGTCGTCCCAGGCCACGAGCATCCTGGTTGGCTCGAGAAGGGAGAAGTCTCCGCTGAGACTCGTGAACTGCTGAGGGGGCGGAAGGTCATCGCGCTCTACGCCACGCTCTTCCTTGAGTTCGCCATTACAGTGCGTCTTATCGAGTTTGCAGTCCCGACTTCGCAACATACCTAACTGTGACTGGCGCTTGTTCTGCAGCCACAAAGTAAGTCTGGATCGCCTGTAGCGAGCGACAATGCAGAAGGAGCTCCAGTACTGACATGTTTCTTGCAGTGGGCATTGATCTCGACCAGAACACCTACACCTGCTACGGCCCGCCAACGCAGAAATTCTCCATCACCGCAATGGAAGACATCGGGCGCGCCGTGGCTCGTCTCTCTATCCTTGCGCTCGATCCGTCCATCGCGTCGACTGTCCCGGACGAGGTGCAGATCGCAGGCACGACGACGACATACGAGGAGATTCGCAATACCGTGGCGCGCGTGAGGGGCGTGCCGAGCGCTGAGATCGAGGTGAGGGACGTTGGGGAGCTGAAGGAGGAGATCAGGCGTGGCGCGTCTGGGAAGACATTTTATGAGTATATCAAGTGAGTGCTTGTCGCGATGCTTAGTTGGGTGCAGACCTCGTTCGTGCTCACGATGGAGTTACTTTGTGACTACAGAGTGGTCATCGGGGAGGGGAAGGTGGATTTTTCAGCGGATAACGCGAACGAGCTGGTCAACCCGGGCGAGAAGTTCTGGAGGTGGAAGACAGTAGAGGACCACGTGCGCGCACTGTGAGGATGCGAGGGTGCAATGCAGATGTGGGCTCTCTTGTCACCAGTGTGGATTGAGATATTGTACGTGTAGAATATAGATTTTGATAGGTCGGAATAGACGACAACCTGGGCGTTGACACACGCGATATGACGAAGATAGGAATGCATATATTGGCATAGAGGGCATAGGAGGCATAGATGGAGGTGAGTACATGGAGCGAGAACACAGTAATGATACACAACGAAAGTCCGAGAATGCGTGAGGTAGAGTGAGAGTGACAATGAGAGTGAAAGCGTCAGAGTGAGATAGAGATAGAGTGATAGAGTGATAGTGATAGAGTGAGCGATAGAGTGAGATGGAGTGAGACGCATAGAGTGAAAGTCGGAGAGCTTCAGCTCAGCTCGATTTACTGGGGTCCTGGGGCAGGCCCCCGGCGATTCGGACCAAGAACGCGATGATCCCTCAGCCACTTGTTGTGATTGTAATTAGCCAACCGCTCTTCCTCCTCGCGGGCGTTCCTCTCCGCCTCTTGGGCCTGCCTCCGCGCTTGCTCCTGGGCCCTCTCTCGCTGGTCGGCCTGCGGAACCGCAGGTTGCTGGGTGGATCGTTGTCCCATCCTCGCCCTGGCCGCCTCTGGGATCGGCTCGTTCATCCGGAGCGCATCATAGTCAATTCGTCTAGGTTCAGGCACGCGCCCGAGTCTAACGGTTTGCGTGGCATCGGAGCGCTCCACGGCGTCGACGTAGGCGAGCGGGTAGGCCACACAGCGGAAGAGCATGAGCGGCAGCTTTGAGACGCCACTGTTGAGGTTTTGGAGGAACCAGTCGACCTCCTGAGACGTGCGGTGCCGAATGCTCTTCCCTGAATCGTAGGCTGCGACGTGGGCGAACGTCTCGGCAATCTTGCGCTTGGTCTGTGAGAACGTGTCGGACGGTATTCTTTCGCGAGATAGAGTAGACAGAACCAGCGAGTGTGCATACCTGGTCAGGGATTCGCCCCCACCCATCCTTAGAAAGGGATATGGAGGTCTCGTGCGCGTCATACACGCCGCAGTAACGCCATCGCTCGTTCGCGACTGCTCCGCCGTTTACAGGAGAGCTGTTGCCGACGACGGGGCGGTTGAAGAGGTGGAAAGGACCCATGTGGTGAAGGCCTGCGCAGTCGGGCGAGCTCATGTAGGCGTATCCAGGCTTCCCAGGCGTAA
Organism: Cubamyces sp. BRFM 1775; assembly: GCA_022385745.1. Classification (NCBI taxonomy): domain Eukaryota; kingdom Fungi; phylum Basidiomycota; class Agaricomycetes; order Polyporales; family Polyporaceae; genus Cubamyces; species Cubamyces sp. BRFM 1775. The sequence goes on along the minus strand of MU278635.1, from coordinate 38,481 downwards.
CGCTATTGATGTGAAGTGCCTGTGATTCGTCCATGAAGACGACAGGGTGCTGGGTAGCTGTGACTGCCTTGCTGCCGCGCTACCGTCAGAATACGGTGAGCTCTTTGATATGCGGGCGTGCGAGCGCGGGGGGCGTATCTACCTTTAAGCGCAGGGGATGGTGGGAGCTCTTGGACGGCTGTTTCATCACCATGTTTTCCCTCTCGTTGCACAGATTCCTCACCGCTTGCATGGACGCCAAGCAAACTTGCCTCGGGACAGCGAGCCGCGGGAGGAGACCCGCGAGTGACTTTCCCACCAATCGGTCCACGTCCTCAGGAGGTTCGGTTAGGAGATGCTTGACTGCATCCTCCATCTGTTGGTTCGTAATCGGAAGGTCCCCGGGACGGTACGACGCAGAAGGCGACTGCAAGCCTGCCGGGTCAGGCATGGTCATCTGAGGGCCCGAGCCTGGTGGGTGGCGCATTTTCTGAGCGTGCTTCTGCGCCATGACGACGCTCTGGAGGGCTTTCTGCCCCGCTTTGCGTGCGGCGTGATGCTTGTGGCCCGTCGCGGTGCTAGTCGCGGCTACGAAGACGGGCTTCGGACCAGGCAGGTGCGAGCTCGGCCGCTTCTTCGGGCTGTCGGCGGGGTACGCGACATACTGAGCGTTGAAGTTGCGGTCGACCCGTGTGAGCGGGACGCGGCGGGCGGGCGGCATGGGTTAGATTGTGGATGAGAGGAGAAAGAGTTGGAGACGACTTACGGGACCCGTCGCGGAGAAGGGTAGGCCGGGGACTTTGAAGTTCGACATTGCGGCGGGCAGTTTGATCGATCGAGGTGAAGGTTGACTGACTTGTTTGGAGGGGGGCTGGTTCAGGTTGGAATCCGCTGTGTTGAGAGGATGGTGTTCCGTGTATCATTGCTGCTACATTTATAGTCGTGAATAGTGAGTGGCGAGGGAGAGGCATGGCCTGCAGCTTTGCTCGACGCTTGCGCCTAATGCTCAAAGCGTAGGAACACTTGGAGGACGATGCGCGCGAGGAGCGAGCCACTGGGCCGAAGCATGGCTGTGTTCGCTTTGACCTCGCGCTTAATCGAGATTGTGTTGAACCCGGCCCTGTCAAATTGGGAGGAACCATGTCACATTTCCTCGGACAGCACATCCTAAACACAGACATAACCATTTGAGAAGCACAGGACCGAGCAGTAGCTGGAACAAAAGGCGTCTTGCCAGTAGGACAAACCTGCGAGTTCTGTTGCTGTCCAATTGCCAACGAAGCGACTCGCGCGGGGTAGGGTCGGTGCGACAGTGACATCAACTCGGGGTTTTATGAGGGACCGCCATGCCCACAAAATGTGCGTACTGGGGTAGAGTCCAAAGATGCGAGGATTCTGTAGCTTTGCAATGACCGTTGAGTGGAAAACTCGTGCGAACGTATCGTAAGGAAAGATCTCGATTAGGTTGTTGCCACGTGCTGCAGTGATCTCTCCTTAGCGATCCAAATTGTTGGTCCATGTTTGTCAAGTCGAGGCTCATCCCTCTACAGGCTCTACTCTTCTACTCTTCAGACTCTCGGAGTCGCTCTACACTCACGTCGCTTAGCAGTTAGCCTCCAGTAGTTAGCTTGTGGCTCTGGATCATGTGAACTTAGGAGCGCATCTACGCAGTCTGGTTCCTGAGGGCGGTTTCATAAGGCTCTTCTGTGCTTTGCGGCTTTTTGATGGTCCAAGTCTTCAATATCAGTCCACAACCCCGCGGAAGAAGGCTCTGCTGTGGCCGTAGAGCTCGCTCACTCTAACGCTTGCAGTTTTGTATCAATCGGGGCCTGGAGTTCGTAGATTTGCACATGCATCTATGCTCGAGCCCGTTCTTCGTGTCAGACCGTCTCGGCGTGTGGTCGATTTGAATTCCAATTGGTCTTGTTGTAAAGTCAGTCGGCAGCGGTGAACTTCTAAACCGCTATATACAACCTCCCGCTCCAAACTCAAGATGAATGTTTTGGTTAATACTGGTGGTCAGCCATAGTCAAGATGGTGGCACGAGCCAGCATAGTCCAAGTAATTAAGGTGTTCATTGTCGGGCGCCTACTCATCAAGTTACATAGCTTGCTGCCATCCGCAAGCGCCCATCGTGTACCCGCGGCTACTCACCTCCATCCTCCCACCACCTTGTTCCTCAGGGCTCGCCCTCGGCTGATTTACGACCAACTTACGACTGATAACACTCTTCAACTAGTGCGCTGGAGGCCTCTTACCGCTCACTACTGTCTCGCTAACGTTGGGAAAACTCCGGTCTTGCTGCAGTCCTGGGTTCTTGGATCGGGTCAGACCCACTAGTAGTCAGGCACTGAAACTCGAGCACTTCCTGATCTATAGCTTGTCACTGTCTGTTCTGCCTACGAATTCGGGAACATGAGACTTCCCGGTTTCTTCTGGAAGTGCTCGCTACTGGCTTTAGTCTCTTTCAATGTTCCTGTTCGCGCGATATGGCCCTTTCCTCCCAAGCGGTTCAGCGGGAACGCACTACTGAGTGCGGGCCCCATGGGTGTCGACGCGGAGGCGAATGTGATAGCGTTTGGAGACTTTAACGGGGACCAGTTGTAAGTCTATCCTGACAATGTGCAGCGGCGGCGTGTAACGGGCCGTTCGTCGCAGCCTCGATCTCTTGACGCTAGGCTCGGACCACCAGACGCTGTCAGTGTACCTCTGGGACCATGGTATGCCTCCAACCGCACACTCCATGGCGCTCTCTAAGAGTGTTCTTCAGAGGCCTATGTGTTCAGAAAGTCGGCGATGTCCAAACATCCCCGGAGAGTATACAACGTCATTCCAGGAGACTTCACGCAAGACGGGCGATTGGACCTGCTTGTATACAGCCAATCCACGAGGAGTGGCGAGGTGGCGATCGAGCTCTATGTTGCGTCCCCTTCTGGAGGATTTGGTGCGTATACTCTACAACGTAAATGCCAACGGTTCACTCAGCAGCCTTCGCAGACTTCACTCCTATCTCAGCTCCTCCGTCTGCTTCCGCACAGCCCATTCCCATGGACATCAACGGGGACCTCAAGATTGACCTGTTTGGCATCCCCTCCTCGTCTTCAACCTCTTCGCCGTTCAAGGTTTGGCAGAATGTATGGAATGCATCGGCGGCGAAGCCGGATTTGTTCGACATGTACGTCGTACAAGGCTTTTGCGTGTATATACTAGTCTCAATACGAATGCCATCTTTGACAGTGTCGACCCGAAACTGAGCGGGGCACAGTGCACCTTGTCAAACCCTCATAGCAACGCTGCGGTCGACCTGAATGGAGACTGCCTTGCAGGTTAGAACGTGACATGGGGCAAGTTGTGACGCAGCTCACCCTGTTGCAGATATCTTCCTTGTTTGTGAGGACCGGTCAGGCTCGAAGTATTTTCAGATATGGGTGAACAACAAGGACGACGGTTTCTCGATGAAACAGCAAGGTCGACTCCCGCCAGGAACGCAGGCCATCTCCTTTGCGGACATTGGTAGGCTGCACATGTGCGTAATCGGAACGAAGCAACGGTGCTGATGACGATCTGCAGATCGTGACGGCACGCTGGATATGCTCTTCCCTACATGTTCCTCGGTCTCGACTTCCACGGGTATTGGCTCGCAGTGCTCGATCAATATCGCGTACAACAAGCAACTACCACTGTGCACGTCGTCAACCGTACCGAGCGTGCAGAACGGGAAGCGCATTTGTAGGCCGCCAGATGACCTGTGCACGGCGGATCCTAACTTCCAGTTCGACTTGAGCGATCGCGCCGACAACGACGTACGTCCATCACTACTCGTATAGTTGACCGGTCACTCATCCTCAGCTACTCTAGGCTTTCGTTCGGATCCCCCTCTCGGACATCTTCCCGCCCTCTTCCAAATCCCCGACATCGCCATCGCTTCTAGTCTTGGACGTCACGCAGAACCCTCCTGTGCCCATCCCCATCAAGTTGGGAGACGTCAACCAAGACGGTTTCCCTGACTTCCTCGCGGTGGTTGTCACCGGAACTGGTTCACACAGACCACGCACACCTCAGCTGGTGATATCTAAACCGTGCGCACGAGGAGTGCCTGGTTGCAGCCAGGACGGCAGTGGGCGCAGAGGCTGGCACGTCGTCAAGAAGGACGTAGACCCGCTGAAGAACATCCAAGACGCCCGTTCCGTAGCGTTCTTGGACATGGACGAGGACGTGAGTGGCCATGGTTGGTACTAGTGCAGGTGTCTTGTATCTGATCGCTTTCGACAGGGCACCTTGGATATTATGGTCCAGCGCACGGGTGACCAGGGTGAAGGGAACATCCTCTTCGTGCAGAACAACTTCTACTACGATGCCTTCTTCTTGAAAGCCATCGGTAAGCAAATGTTTCGCTCTACTGAGTACCGTTACTGAGTGTCTTTCGGTAGTTCTGAATGGCGCTTGTGGAAGTGGAACATGTCCCGCCGTGGATGGTGCCAAGAAGTACCACGTACGTCTCATCGGGGAATATATTTGTTGTGCACTTCACTGACGCCCTATGTAGCCATATGGCGTGAGCTATTCGGGAGCTACGTACAAGTACACTGTTCTGGATACGTCAGGTCGCCGATCGGCAGCACAAGGTCAGCCTCTACCAGTCAGCCCCAGAGACATCGCTGACCACTACTGTGTAGTTGGCCAAATGCCTCAAGCGGCTTACCAATCTCTCCTAACGCCCTACGTCTACTTCGGGCTGGGGCGCACGAACAACTACATTGAGAACCTGTTCGTAGGTTCGACGAAGCATACCGACCAGCACTACATCAACATGGAGGGCGTTATACCCAACTCGAAGGTGGTGATCATCCCGCCCGTAGAAGGCGACACGTGGAAGAGGGAACTGTATTTGCGGCCGGGAGAGTGGATACCCTGGGTGACGCTGACCGTTGTCGCGTCGTTGATCATTCTTGCTATTATTGTATTGGTGCTTCATCTGAACGAGAAGGTACGTTCTCCAAATACAAAGCATAGTGCAGATACTGAACCATCACTCGCAGAGGGAGGACGAACTGGAACGGAGACGGGCTTCACATCATATCAATTTCGACGCGCTATAGTACAGACTTTGCATTCCGTGTACATCCATCCGTCCGGGCACTGTGATCTACTTGCACACTATTGCTTATATTATACTACCATGAGCACTCCGTCACGCGCGAGACGACCACGAGAACGGACCGGGACTGACTAGTTGCCGAGGAGCACCCATGCGTCCCCCGTCTTGTCGACCCTCCCTTCGCCCACTAGCTTGTTCAAATGTAGCTCTGTGCTGTGCGCGGCGGGACCCCAGAGCTCGCGCGGGTACTTCGCGTAGATGTTGGCGACAAGGGCTTCGGTCGTCCATCCGTCCGGCGCGTCGCTGGGAGGAGGTTGTCGCAGGACGTTGATGATCTGCGCCTCACGTTCCTCGCGATGACGTAGGTACATCTTGATCTTCGCGAGACCTTCGGCAGCGACAGGCCCATGCCCAGGATAGACGGTGTTGTACGTCTGTGCGCCCCCACCCTCCTTCGCGAAGTCGATCATCTTCCGGAGACTGGCCATGTACGCGCCGAGGTCCTCGAATACCGATGTGCCGTGCCCGAGAACGGTGTCCGCGGTGAACAACGCACGATCTACAGGGTAATGGATGCATAGCGAATCTGGGGTGTGGCCGGGCGTGTGGAGAACGCGGAGTGAGGATGCGGTCTCGTCTGGGCCGGTAACGACCGGGATAGTGTCGCCGTCGTAGAGGTCGTGTATGGGTGCACCTGAGCTGCTGGGTGTGTATGTCCCGGGCTCGAGCGAGTCTATCACGGATTGTAGACGCGCATCCGGACTAGCAAGTGGAATCTTGTGGATCCGAGGCGGGCGGTAGGCCGGGGTAGACGAGACGTGCTCGCCGTCCCATAACTTGCGAATGAGTCTGAGCACGGACGGGAGACCGCAGGTATGGTCGTGATGTCTGTGAGTGAGGATGATATCTGAGATGTATGCCTGTTTGGCGTCGTGGTTCGGGCTCTCGAGGAGAGCCTGCTTGAGGTACGGGATGAATTCTTCCTTGCCTTCTCCGGTATCAATCAGGACGTAGGGGTTACGTTCTCCGACGAGATAAGTGTTAGTTCCTGTCATTCATGTCATGTTTAGTACCTTTTTGTTATTATGTTATGACAGGCTGTGTGTGTTAAGTACCTTGTAGCTGGAATTTGCCCGGGTTCTAGAGCGACCAGTTAAGTCTTACGCTCATCTAGACCGGCAGCGGTGGATTTACCTGGCCCAAGATCCGGACAACGGTCTTGCTGAGCTGAAACAAAACCTTCAGACACCAGTCCCAGTACAACAACGCACTTCCACTTACCCTAGTAATAGCAGGGAGTGCTTCTAGTGCCTCCATCTTCCTGGCTGCTGCAGGAGCACAAGGTTGAGGGCTTTAGTCAAGATAGACCGGTTTCCATTCCGGGCCGAGCACGAAGTAGGCTGCATGCTTACGTAATATGAGCGCCAGCTCTGCAGTGCCGCTTGCTGAGCATGGCGGCGTCAACGACTTGAACACCGACCACGATGGCGACTGCTACGACCATGACGCCCACTTCGCCCTCGGATGGATACCAGAAGAGGAAGAGGTACGTTTTTGCTACATATATTTGCTTGAAGTCGCTAAAATATAGCTTAGGTCGCGGTCTCCAGAGGACTCGGAGCAGCCACCGTCCAGTCGGCGCAGGTCGCTGTCGCCTCCACCCGCACGCCTGGTCGAAGTGCCCAAGGTCGTCGATGTCGACCCCGCACGTCGTGCAGAGCGCGAGCGACAGCTGGCTGCCCGCATAGCCGAAAAGGAGCTGGAGAAGCTGGAGAAAGAGAAGGAGAAAGAGAAGTCTGGCGGGAAGGAGCCCGAGTTTGACGCGCAGGCCGAGTTTGCAAAGCTCACAAACTCGCGGTCAGGCGGCGTGTACATGCCCCCTGCGCGTCTGAGGGCTATGCAGGAGGCTGCGGCGAAGGACAAGGCGAGTGCGGAATATCAGAGGCTCTCCTGGGATGCGCTGCGCAAGTCCATTACCGGTATTGTCAACCGAGTCAACGTTGCAAACATCAAGCACGTCGTCCCGGAGCTGTTTCAAGAAAACCTCATTCGCGGTCGTGGGCTGTTTGCTCGTAGCGTCATGAAGGCTCAAGCTGCGAGTTTGCCGTTCACACCCGTCTTCGCTGCGCTCGTGGCAATCATCAATACCAAACTGCCTATGGTGGGAGAGTTGGTGCTGACTCGTCTAATCAGTCAGTTCCGTCGCGCCTTCAAGCGTAACGACAAGGTACGTTGTCAATGTCTGGACAGTACAATACCGGTACTTACTCATCAGCGCAGATTGTCTGCCACTCAACGACCACGTTCATTGCGCACCTCGTCAATCAAGGCGTGGCGCACGAAATCATCGCACTGCAGATTCTCGTCCTCCTCCTCGAACGTCCCACTGATGACTCTATCGAGATTGCTGTCGGTTTCATGCGGGAGGTCGGTGCATTCCTTGCCGAGAACTCACCAAAAGCGAACGCCACCGTCTACGAGCGCTTCCGAGCAGTGCTCAACGAGGGGAACATCAGCCACCGTGTACAGTACATGATCGAAGTCCTCATGCAAGTGCGCAAAGACAAGTACAAGGACAATCCCATCATCCCGGAAGGCTTGGATCTCGTAGAGGAGGATGAGCAGATCACGCACCAGATCCAGCTCGAAGAGGAGCTGCAAGTACAGGAGGGACTTAGTGAGTCTTGTGCGTCGACCTTAGGTGAATTCGCTGCTGACCATCGGTGCAGACATCTTCAAATTCGACCCCAACTTCCTGGAGAATGAGCAGCGTTACAAAGAAATGAAGGCGGAGATTCTGGGAGAAGATTCGTCCGGCGAGGAAGAATCTGGCTCAGAAGAGGAGTCAGAGGAAGATGAAGAGGACGAGGAAGGTACGTGTATCTGCGTGCTGGGTTCATGTCGAGTTCGATGTTGATCATGGTGTGTAGCTGTGGAAGAAAAGGAGGGCATTGAGGATCGCACTCAAACCAACCTCATTAACCTGCGTCGAGTCATCTACTTGACAATCATGAACGCACTGAACTACGAGGAGGCGGTGCACAAACTCCTGAAGGTACAGATAAAGGAGGGCCAAGAGGTAAGCTTATAGTTCTCATCCCTTGTGTTTACGACGTCGACTGAGCTGAGTTCGTCCAGATTGAGCTCTGCAAGATGATCATCGAGTGTTGCTCTCAAGAACGATCGTACTCGACATTCTATGGCCTCATTGGGGAGCGGTTCTGCCGTATCAATAGGGTCTGGTTCGACTGCTTCGAGCAGGCGTTCCGTGACTACTACGAGACCATCCACCGATACGAGACGAACCGACTACGGAACATCGCACGCTTCTTCGGGCACCTCGTCGCCACCGACGCCGTCTCGTGGACTGTCCTTGACTGCATCAAGCTCACCGAAGAGGATACGACTTCCAGTTCTCGTATCTTCATCAAGATCATGTTCACGGAGGTCACGGAGAGTATGGGTCTCAAGATGGTTGCAGAACGCTTCAAGGACCCGGAGGTCAGGGCGGCCTGTCGCGGAATGTTCCCTATGGACAACCCGAAGGACACGCGTTTCGCCATCAACTACTTCACGTCCATTGGATTGGGTGTTATCACAGAGGAGATGCGTGAGCATCTGAAGGTGCGTGCATTCGCTCAGCTTTGCTCGAGCAGCAGCCTGATTTGGTGTGCAACAGAACGCTCCCCGCCTCATTATGGAGCAACGTCGCGCGATGCTCGAGGCGGAGTCTTCGTCTTCCGACACTGATTCGGACTCTGACTCTGACGACTCCGACGACTCGGATGATTCGGATACAGACTCGGACTCGGACTCGGGTTCCGCCTCTGACGATTCCCGACGTTACCGCAAGCGTTCGCCCTCCCCTCGTCGGAGGCGCGACCGTAGCGACTCTCGTACGCCACCACGGCGCCGGGACTCGCCCTCGCCACCTCCCAGGTATCGGGAAAGGTCTAGGGACGAGCGTGACAGGTACGGTTCTCGTAAGGATTCACCCCCGCCTCGTCGTCGCGACTCGCCACCTCGCCGCCGTGATTCTCCCCCGCGCCGTTCACCTCCTCGCCGCCGCTCTTACTCGCCGGACCGTCGTGATCGCGACCGCGATTATGAGCGTGACCGTGCCCGCCCCCGTTCTCCCCCTCCATCTTCTCCTTCGCCTCCTCCTCGTTCTCGGCATGACCGTCGCTCGCGATCGCGCTCGTACTCTCCGCCACGTCGAGGAAAGGACTACCGACGTGACGACTCGCGGGAGAGGGACTACGACAGGCCGAGGGATGACCGCAGACGTCATTCGGTATCCAGGGATAGGTACGGCAGGCGATGAACTTACCGCCTGCCTGTCGTGAGAGACTGGCTGGAAGGTCACTGTGCTCACACCAACGATATGTATTGTATAGTTCTCGTATGCTCATGTGGTATCAGATGTATGCTCTGCTTTCTGGATTGCCAAGACTTCTGCTCGTGTGCAACTTTGGTGCTATGACCGCATCTCCGCATATCATAGCGTCAACATCTCTTCATCACCCACCATCTACTACTCATCTACTAGTTAATCGCGCGGATTCTTAATGTCGTCCACGGCGACGCACCCAGAAGCCTTTGTGCTACTGCACATTCACGATGTTTCGTTGACTGCAGGCAACGGGACGGAGACGGGGACGCTCGCTCTCGAGTGCGTCACTCTTGCACCTGACGACGACGACAAGTCCGCCCCACTCGCGGCGTCGCTCTCTGCTGAGGACCGTTCGCTCTACCTCGTGCTGCGTCTGAACTCTCTTGAACTCCCTCTCGACCCAACGAAGCCGATTTCCGTACAAGTCGGGCCCGATGGCGGGCGCACGTACACTTTCCAAGCGGCAGACACGCCTGTCGGCGCAGAGCCCTCGCTCATCCGTCTGACGATCCCGATCCCACCGAGGCACGACGCCCACCGCGCGGAGACCGTCGAAGCGTTCGACCACATCCTCGCCCAATACACCGAAGTCGAAGGGATCGCACCCGAGCCGCACTCGCAAGCATACCACGAAGCAGAGACTCGGACCGCCGCATCGCATGCCGCCTCCGAGGCCGCGGCGCAGCCGGAGGACCTCCGCGGGAAGCTCGTCCTGATGGACGAAGAGAGCGGGGAGGTCGTCGGCGAGCTCCCGAGCCGGGTGCACATCACGGAGGACCCTGCGCTTGCGAAGGCGGAGAAGGGCAAGGACGGCGAGCCCGCGCCCGTGCTGCTTGAGCTCCCGCCGGACGTGTATGATGCGTATACGGGGCAGGGGACGAGCGTGGTGCCGTACCATGAGCCGGAGTCGGAGCTCGAGGAGGCGAGGGAGATCTTCGTGAGGGCCATTCCGCCGGAGGACCAGGACTGGATCACGAAGTCGGCGACGTTCATTAGGTGCGTTTCCGCTCAGAATGTTTCTCAACAGGATGGGATGGCTGATGGGCGTGTAGTCAAGCCATCTCTACGTCGACGTCGATGCTGCTCAGCGGTCTAACGCATGCCGCGGGATACTACATCTCACACTCGACACCGTCGCCGCACGCCTCGGGCTCGCAGACACCCAAAGACCCCAACGCCCCTCCTCCGCCACCGCCTCGCGCACTACTGCTGCTGTCGCACCCGAAGACACATGCGACCCTGTCGCGCGCGTACGCTATCAGCGGACAAGCCGTCCGTGTGAGCCAGAAGACAGTGGGCGTTGTTGAGAGCATGATACGGCGCGCCGTCGGTGGGCAGGACAAGCCCAAGCCTGCTGCCTCTTCGCGCCCTGTTCGTCCGACCCCGACCCCGGCTGCGTCTGCCCCGGCCATACCGATCGCGTCCTCATCGTCATCCTTGACGGACGTTCCCCCACCTCCTTACCCAGGGTCGTCTCCCTCGCAGGAAGCATTGGACGGTAAACCGCCATTACCTCCCCGACGTGGAGCACCTCCCCCACTCCCGCCGCGCTCGCGAAGCAAGTCTCCCGTGCCACCGGGAACCCCGCAGCCACCATCCCAACCGACCCCAAGCAGCAGCAGCACTTCGCCCCTGCCGCCCCCACGGCCGCTCAAGAAGCACGAGAAGCTGCTGCTCTCCGCGAACCTCGTGCTCGCGACGGTGGACGACTCGGCGAAGCGCATGCTCGACGTCGGCAGCGCGCAGCTGACCGCGGTCGTCGGGCACAAGTACGGCGCGGGGGCGGGGCGCACGACGGAGCTCGCGACGCACACCGCGCGGAACGTGACGCTGGTGTATATTGACATGCAGGGCCTCGCGAGGAGGGCGCTGATCAAGAAGGCGGGGAAGGAGTGGGTGAAGGCGAGGTTGGGAGGGAGGAGGGGACAGAAGGAGGCGGCGCAGATGGATGGGGTTGTGGTGGATAAGCAGGCGGAGAACGAGAAGTAGTTGTCTGGATGTATGGATAGATAGAACATGTCGAATGGATGTAATTGTACGACTTGCAGTGTTTTGAGCGGAAGACTACGTACCAAGTGTAGATAGGCATTGTGGTAACCAATGGTCGTGGTTTTCTACTTCACGGGTTGTCGTCGTCGTGAACTTGTTGGAAGAATGATCCACCGACGCAGAACGTGTCCGATATATTACACACCGTGGGATATATACGACATCAAACAATCCGAATACACAGTCATCATATGAGCAGGATCTCAGGCGGCTGAAGAGGAAGTTGTCAGAAGGCAAATAACGTCGAGGTGAGCATGACATGCACACACCTGTCCTCTAGTCTCAAACGCAAGCCAGTCACCCGTGCCGGTGGGTAGTAGACCCATTGAACGGCATTTCCACAGTCCGAGGGCCAGTGTGAGAAGGTTGCATAGGAGGTACGCGATCTTCTGTAGCAGGAGCGTGCTGAACGACTTTGGTGATGATGATGCTGGTGCGAACGGCGCGAAAGCTAGGAGCAGTAACCAGTTGCTCAGCATCCGTCTGGATGGTAGGGCGCATAGGCATGGTGACGCACCTGAGTTTATGGAAGCAAGGTTCTTAAATGGGCTCGAGAGAAGCATGAAGACGATGCCCATGCTGAATATCTGCACGCCTCCTCCAGACATGTAGAGCATGAAGGCCTGCATGGGGAGGGACTTGGCCGGGGAGATCGCGAGGTCCCATGCACGCTTCGCCTTGAGCTCTTCATACGAGGCGGTCGCAGCAGCAGTACTGGGGGCTTTGCTTGACTTCGACTTTGGGATAACAGCCAGTTAGGGTCATTGGAATACGGATTCCGCGTACTGAGGACTGACCGAAGAGACGACAGACGCGAAGCCCGGAGGCGGAGGGAGGTGCTTCCACCTGACATGGGGTACGGCACCCAGTTAGAACATAACCATCTTAATTGTGAACGGAGAAACATACTTTGATACTTCCATGTCTCTTACCGCCTGATATCTGAGAAGCCAGCCAGCCTGAAGTGCTTATGAATGTAGTCCAATGTCGCGAAGCGCGTTGGACGAGAGAACGGATTCGTGGCCTACTACAGGCCTTGGCGCGGCGGACCGAAGGAGCGGAAGATACCCCTGATTGGGGCCATGTTTGCCACAAAAGCTGCATTTGCCATCATTACAGCGTCAATAGCGTTGCTTGGTTTCAATCCAGCTCCAACGTTATGAGGTCTTGTTATCGAGTCTTGTTGACAGGGAAGGGTATATTGTATGCATGATACTACTGGAATGCATCTCGACAGAGCTCATGCCTATGGATTCAGCTGCATGAGGCGGTTTGAGCAGTAAGAGGAAATTTGTTTTAGCGGGACGACGTCAATCAGAAGAAGCTTAAAGGGAGAAGATTAATGTGTCAAGCAGAGTAAACGAGTTGCTTACTGCGATAACAAGAGATGCTTACTGGGATTGTTAGTGGGAATAGAGTGGCGCATGATGAGTTCAGGGCAGGCGTTCTAGAAATGCTGTGAACCGGTCGTCAAGTCCAACCTCGCCCCGGGAGCACGACGCACGTAGTTGGCAGTCGAGACAGTCCGCTATATTCCTCTGCTCGCCCTCTTCCTCCACCTCGTCTTCCTCGTCGTCCTTATCGCCGACTCGCTGCCCGAACAGCACTCCAGCTCTCTCAGGTTGCTCTCCTTCACTTCTCGTTGAGCCGCCCGTCCGATCCCGCTTGAGCTGGTGCGATATACATCAATTTATCGCCTACTTTCTCTCGTAACCGCAAGCCGTCTTTTTTCGCCCTCGCAGCGCTGTACAAGCAAGGTGAGCAATTAACCGGATTACCGGCGGGTTGACTTGGTCGATGCATCGTCTGTGCATTGGCTGTGGTCTATCGCGAGACATGACCACGTCAAGGCATGACACGCGAGCGCTGCATGTTTGCGTCGCCTGCCCTGCCGAACTGTATAATTTGGGCCACAGTGAACCGGGTAGCTTACGCACACCGTCCTCCTCCAGTTCCGACCCTTTTGCTACTATAGACCTCCCGGAGAGCTATGCAGACGATCAAGTGTGTTGTTGTAGGAGATGGTGCGGTCGGCAAGGTGTGTTTGCATCACGATTCTGCTTCCGTTTGGAGGTCTCATACCGCCATCTGCTTCGACTGTCGCGTTCAGACGTGTCTGTTGATTTCGTACACGACCAACAAGTTCCCCAGCGAATATGTCCCAACTGTGCGTAATCCGCGTCCTGCCTCATCTCGTGCGTGACCCGAACCCAGTGTGCTGCGCGCAGGTCTTCGATAATTATGCCGTCACGGTCATGATTGGTGATGATCCTTACACGTTGGGATTGTTCGATACTGCCGGTGCGTTCTCTTTCCCTAGCCTCAGATCGTTTACACACGATAGTAACCGGTCCCGCGACGGCTCCAACGACATACAGGTCAGGAGGATTACGACCGTCTTCGTCCACTATCATACCCCCAGACGGATGTGTTCCTCGTCTGTTTCAGCGTGACGTCGCCCGCGTCGTTTGAGAACGTGAAGGAGAAGTGGTTCCCGGAGGTGCACCATCACTGCCCCGGTGTGCCGTGCCTCATCGTCGGCACCCAGATCGATCTCCGGGACGACCCACAGGTGCTGGACAAGCTTGCGAGGCAGAAGCAGCGTCCGATTACCCCAGAACAGGGCGAGAGGCTTGCTCGGGAGCTCGGAGCGGTGAAGTATGTGGAGTGCTCGGCGCTGACACAGAAGGGTCTGAAGAACGTCTTTGACGAGGTGAGTGCCTGTTTCAAACAGTGGCTCACCCAAGCCACCGAGCGACACTGTGCATCCGCATGCTCACCACGCTCTTGCAGGCAATCGTGGCGGCACTGGAACCACCTGTCGTTAAGAAGACAAAGAAGTGCATCATCCTCTAACGTACGGCAGGATGGGGAGCCGGCGACGGCGCTTGCGTGCGTGCGCTGGCCGTCGGCGGCGAGACGTCCTCTTTCACGACCGTCCAACGTTTCCACTTCATGTCACGATTCTCTTTGCCTCCCGCCTGTCGAAGATGATGATATATCTTTTCTTACTCTTCAGCCTCTCCCATCTACCGTGAACTCTACATAAATACACCACACACATCGTGCGCGCATCCCTCCTTCCCCTGCCTCTAGTAGTTCTCTCGAGCTTATTCGCCGCCACCCTACCTACGACACACCCACCACCCCTGTGCTTCGCTTCTGTCTGTCTGTCCGGAGCAGGGCGCGTACGACGATCCCCGCGCGCGCGTGTTCTTTTTTTGCTAGCGACAGGGCGGCATGACATGCATGCGCGCGCGCGGAGAGTTGTTTTCCTGCGCGTCTTGTTTGCATCGGGGCGTGTTTTTTCTTCGATTTCCCTTTGCCTTTTCTCGTTTCACGCTTCTGTCTTATTTCAATGTTTGTAGTTCATATCGTTTGGAATTGGGTACATGGGGGGATCTAATACCCGCGAGCTAGATGAGGTCCCACATCCCGCCTCGATGCGTTTTCGTCGAGTGCCACCACTGCTAAGCCTGTCCATATGCGTTCCGAGTCAGAACGAGGAACGGGTACAACTCCCTGCTTCGTCTACGCTGCATCTCCTTCGAACCTAAAGACTTCTTCCAAGTCCTACACGGAAGTGCGCGTGCATATGAAGCTTATTCCGTACAATCCAATGATAGCATAACAAGCCTACCTGCCACCAAGGAACCGCACCCCCGCTGCCCGTCGCGCCCTCGACGAAGCTCTCCTGCATGCCGTCCGTGAGCTCCCACCAGCGCCGCGTCTCCGGGTCGGCGGCGATGCCGCGCATGTCGGCGTCGAAGTCCGCGCCGGTGTACTTGAAGTTGGCGATGAGCAGCCGGAGGGGCGGGTAGTAGTGGATGGAGTAGTCGGCGATGTGGTGCCGCGCGAGGGCGGCGAGCACCCCGGGCCAAACGTTGGCGTGGATGGCTTTGTACTCGGCTTCGTGCTCGGGTTTGAGCTGGTAGATGAGTAGATGAGTGGATGCCGCGGAGGTGTAGGCGGGGTAATTACGGAGTACGTACCTTGATGATTTGACAGACTCGTTTCATATGTGGGGCGGACATCGCGCGAGGGCTGGTCGAGGCGGTGAGATCAACGAGACAGACGATTCCTAGGCCACGCATTCATCGACATCGCCCGCTGGAGGCTTTGTACTTAAACCTAATTGCGAGAGGGTTGTGTGACCTTGGAGGATCGCCCGGCGGTCCGCATGGTCCGTCCCGGGGTCGCTAGTGAACTTAGTATTCCTTCCAAATAGTACATGACCCAAGTATCCCATGCAAGGAGAGAAGCCACGACGAGTCGCAGGACGTCCTGGGGCCTGGAAGGATCAAAAGGTGATAGATATGCAGAGGTGCATCAGCCGTCAAGCCTCCCAGGGATGATCAAAGCCGCAGCTGGAAGAGTGTCATCGCGTCGTGCCAGTGCAGGATTCAGCGCAGCCCGTCGAGCGTCGTCCTCAGAGCCCCTGCAGAGATCAACCAGATCATGATGGGGCAAGGCGTCGTGGGCGTATGAAAGCGAGAGGACGAGGAGACGAGTGAGAACTTTTCCGACCCACGACGATAGAGAAGCTGTAGGTAGCATCCTTGGAACTTGGAAGAGGACGACTGTTGCATTCGGGAACCGCTAGAACTGGTTTCGAACTCCGCCCGTTACTCGACGCCTCGCTCCCCCGCCACGCCGCCTTCCTCATCCCAACCACTCCCCCCGCTGCTCGTTCTTCTCCCCCCTGTTCATATCGCAGACGTTCTCTTCTTCACGACCTTTATCTGACCATTCGACATGGCTGAGGGCAGCAACTTCGACTACTTGTTCAAGGTGCGTTCTCGCGCGCCGGTGCATTCGGTGGAGCAAGGGATGGGGTGTTGATTGGTATCTCCATTCTACGAAAAGGTCGTGCTCATTGGAGATTCCGGCGTCGGAAAATCGTACGTGCATCTTACGCATTCTACTGAGAGGCTTGGTCTGACATGTGAACGCCGTCTCGTCTAGTAACCGTATGTATTCATATCGAGGAGACGTCTCCTAGGCCGGGGTCCCTTACGCAAACGCCCCTGCAGTGCTCTCGCGGTTCACGCGCAATGAGTTCAACCTCGAGACGAAGTCGACTATCGGCGTCGAGTTCGCTACGCGGTCAATCAACGTAGACGGCAAGACCTTGAAGGCGCAGATCTGGGATACTGGTATGCCCTACCAATCCTGGCCAATCACCCCTGCATGCATGTCTCACTGCCCATTCCTCACCCCTTGCAGCTGGTCAGGAACGCTACCGTGCCATTACCGCTGCGTGAGTCTAACCTCTCACCCTTGGAGGATGGTACAGCCCAGCCTAATATTGGTTTGGCAGGTACTACCGCGGCGCAGTCGGCGCGCTTCTCGTCTATGACATCTCGAAGCATGCGACGTACGTGAACGTGACGCGGTGGCTCAAGGAGCTCCGCGACCACGCAGACTCGAACATCGTCATCATGCTCGTCGGCAACAAGAGCGATTTGAAGCACCTCCGCGCTGTCCCTACAGAAGAGGCGAAGGCGTTTGCTGGTGCGTCGACCTCGTTGTTCGTCGATCTGATTTGTGTGTGCTGACGAGGGCTGTGTGCAGCGGAGAACGGGCTTTCCTTCATCGAGACGTCAGCGCTGGACGCATCGAACGTCGAATCCGCATTCCAGACCATCCTCACCGGTGAGTAATCGTCCCCTGACCTCCTTTACGTACACCGGGTATGTCTGACTTGGGGGCTCTGTAGACATCTACCGCATTGTATCGAGCAAATCGCTCGAGCAATCGGAGGACCCCATCAAGCCCACGACCGGCGACACCATCACAGTCAGCCACAGCGTCGACACGCCCGCCAACGCCGGCTCGAAGTGCTGTTAGACGCCTCGCCGGTGTGGTCGGTGGTGGTCGGTGTGGTGGTCTTCTCTGGGTCTCCGGTCGGTCGGAAGGGTGGTGCGGAGGCGGGGAAGGAAGGAGCGGGCCGCGGGCCTTCTCTTCCTGCGTGCATACGTTTACATATGTGCCTGTGTTGTAATGATTTCTCGCTTTTTCTTCTTTCTCGTTCTCTTTCTGCCTGCCATCGTGTCATCGCTGTCCGCTGCGCTTGAGAATGGCCGATACGCGAAGAGTGAATCTGGTTGCAGGACAGGGCCAGCGCGCAGGTTCGGGCCGGTGTGCTTGGCGATGGTGTATGCTCGGTGTTCGTTCGTACTGTACATAGTGGATCTGCGTAAATAGAGCGCGGGAACAGTTTGTCTACTTCCATGTCGGCGCGTCGACCTTGGGGTGTGTCTTGTTGCTGAACCACCTAAAAGCTGCGTCACTAGTAAGTGTGTATACTCGAGGAATGCAGAGAAGGACCGGCAAGCGAGGATTAGAACTGTTCGACCTAGGTGCGACGACTTATGTGAAACCTTATGTATTCGTCCCAGTAAACAATACAACATGTCCTCTATGCTGAGGAGCAGAAAGCGAAGGTCTATAGTGCAATGATCTGAGGTAGTGTCAGCCTCTTCCTCAGTGCTGCGAGCTCGAACGTCACTCACCCATCGTACAACAAACCCAACACGCCTGAGGGAACCACGCAAGAATTAGTCTTGCTCTTCTGGTGTAGCTGACTTCTCTGGTGTATTCTCGTTCTCCAAGATAGGGGGAGAACTCGGGGAAGCGTGATTTGACGGAGGGTCTGGGATCGCGGTAGAGGAGTCTCCCGCAGTAGAAAGGCTTCTCGTAGCAGAGGAGCTTGGCGCAGAGGAGCTTGACGCAGGGGAACCCGATGCAGAGGAATTTGGCGCAGAGGGATTCGACGCAGAGTGGTTCGACGTAGAAGGGCTCAGCACAGAAGAACCCGGTGGAGAGGAACCCGGCGCAGAGGAGCTCGGCGCAGGAGAATCCGTCGCAGAGGCGTTCGATGCCTCAGCATGTTCTGGTGCCGTTTCTGAGGCAGAGAAGCCTGGTACGTGGGAGCCAGAAGCCCCTGCCTCTGCGTCCTCGAGCATTCCGTCCGACCGGAGTTGCGGCGACCTCGAGATCGGGATGAGGCTCTCGAGGTTGACGTCGGATGACACGGGCTCTTCGGGCTTCTGCATCCTCTCGTAGTTCGCGGCTGCCGGATTGCCCTCACCGCCGTTATCCAGCTCGAGCATGAGGTCGAACACGCCGTCTGGCGCGAGGCGGATGCCGATCATGCGGAGGGCGTAGAGCGAGAGACGGCCCTCTCCCTGGCCTAACGCGAGGTGGGCGAACGCTGGTGAGGGCTCGAGCGCGCTGACTTCCTGCGAGTATTCATGAGTATACGCAACTTGCAAGAGTGCAGATAGGTTCGCTCACTGAGTAGTATTGCGTAAGCATCGCGGTGAGGGCGACGGCGAGCTCGATGCGCGTTACGGGCCTTCGCGGGCGCTTGTGGCCTGCGAGGATGGTTACCGGGACTGCCTTCTTGACCTCATGGTCAGGATAGGCTGGCCACTATATTTTTGTGAGCGCACTGTCCTACAAGGAGTCAATGTGGACTCGAGAATACGCCTTACCTTGAGGCGGACCAAGATTTTGTCACCAAAGGGCGAGCCCACAAAGCACTTTCCCTTAGGATCCTCCATCCCGCGCTCGACCGCGCGCCGAGTAGACAAAATCATCTTCGCCGGGAGACCCTTCTTTCCCCCTTCCGCCATCGCGAACTCCACGACCCAAACCGAGTCACTTTCCACTTTGACCTTGTCCGGCGGGCGCGCGTCGAACAGCTCCCTATCATGCCGCCTCTTCGCCTCATACTGGCGCTCCATAATCCCGCGGCGGATCACGTACGCGTTGCGCGAGTCGACGTAGTGGAGCCGGTAGCCGTCGAGGCCGAGGTGCCACTGGTCCTGGCGCGTGTTCCAGAAGTCGCACTCGGTGCAGTTCGCCGCGCGCTCGAGACCCCAGGTCGCCGGGTACGGGTACGGGTCATAGACCGGTTCTGGGGTCGGGGGCTTGCGCCTCTCCTCGTTGATGCGTGGGGGCAGTCGCGCGGTCTCGGACGCGAGCGCGTGCAGGAGCGACGAGGAGGAGACGGCCGGGACGGGCGCTGGGTGCGCGACGGGCGAGAGGTCGGGGTCGG
This sequence comes from Cubamyces sp. BRFM 1775, assembly GCA_022385745.1. Classification (NCBI taxonomy): domain Eukaryota; kingdom Fungi; phylum Basidiomycota; class Agaricomycetes; order Polyporales; family Polyporaceae; genus Cubamyces; species Cubamyces sp. BRFM 1775. The sequence goes on along the minus strand of MU278635.1, from coordinate 18,897 downwards.
GGTCGGAAATGACCTCGTAATTCGATTCCATGGCTCATTCGCGCATACACAAGATGGTGGTCGGGAGTGAGTTGAGTGGCACAAAGAACCTAAGTACCGCGAGGCCGTCGCGTAGATCATGGTGCGCTGCATGCCCCTATTTAGAAGGTGATGTAGATCGTTCGAACTTCGCGTGATACCGTCCTCATTGATGATCAACTGGTGTGCAGAAGTTGATTGAGTGTCACTGGCAGTGATAGAGGTTTGCCACAACCGCGGAGTTTAAGAATGCAATGGTTGGTACCGCGAACGACGGGTACTACAGAGGTGCATCATGGTCAACGTCTTGATGAGCCATAACGGAGTTATGAAACTCGCGTCACCGAACCCCAGCCTGGTAGATTCCCGAAAATTGAATCGATTCTCAAGGGTTGTGTAGTCCATTCACAGCAGTAAATGAGAGTACAACCATACAACAACCGATCGTACACTTCTGTTGACTTCCTGCTCTTCTGCCCCCGACTTAGTAGCAAATCATATGTCGAACTCGAAATCCGAGTCGGAGTCGTCCTTCTTACTCCTGAGGTTCTTTGGTGCCTTCGCGTTCGTACTAGTGGCCGCCGATCGCATACTCGAGGAAGGATCATCGTCTATGTCTTCCAGGTCGGAGCCGTCACTGTCGCTGTCCCGATCCGAGCCAGGGGGCCTCCGCTGCTGCGGGATGATTGCCCCTGCCAGAATGAGGACGGCTTCCAGCTCTGAAGAGTCGAGTGCAGGTCAGCAACGACAGTCTTGAGAAGAAGAGTATAGCAACAGACCTTCGATCTTCCGTTCCCTGTCCGCACCCCAGGCGACGAGCTGGTTCAGCACTTCGCCCTTGCGGTATATGATGAACATAGGTAGACGAGCATCGGGGAGGTTGGGTATGCACTTGTCGCCGACTATCGAAACAAACTTGGTGTGCGGATGACGTTGCGCGAGTATTTGGATCTGCTGCGCAGCGCGATCGCTGTGCGGGATACTGCACTTCTGGTTAGAACCGGAAGGCAGCATACAACGACGGGAGAGAGCACGCACCCGTCCTTGTAGAGAAATACTACGACACCCGTGCCCTTCTGCTGCTCGTCGCCCTCCTCGTTCACTTTACTGGCTTCTGTCACCTCCCGAGTATAGTCCTCTCGCGAGATCGGGTACACCCTCCCAAAGCGGGCCATCTCCATCTTGCGTGCTTCCTGGAGCCTTCTCCGTCGGAGCACCTCCAATATCCGTTCGGTCTCATCGTCGGGTGCCTCTGCAGCAAGCTCCCTCAGCTGCGCAGCGCTGTAGTTCGCGTATTTCTCTTCGAGCGTGGGCGCAGGGGGAGGAGAGGGTGTGCGCGGAGTCGGCGGACGCGGAGGGAGGATGCCATGCTTCCGCAGGGCTTCGTTGCTGGTTCAGGGGATATGTATCGACGTACGCAACATAGGATGATCTTGCTCACAACTCGGTGTCTTCGTTGGGGTTGAGGGCCATGGCAGTAAGGAGATGCTCTCGGATAGTGTACGGCGGTATAGGCCAAGTGATATTCTGGCGCAGTCACTTCGGCTGCGACACCGATATGCCGGGATGACCCTATTGTTGGCAAAGTAATCCATTGGTGATTACATAGATACATGAGCCGACTACTTACTGTAGAATTGACCAATAAGATGTAGTTTCACCTACATATTCATTATGAATATCTCGTAGATAAACGAGCGCTCGGCTCTTTCTAAACCATTACCACTCCAGAGCCCTTCGACTTACGGTGAGAACGGCTCTTGCGACAATACAACTACTACGATGTGACTGTATGCGCCACCTGCGATATCGACAGGCCGTATCCGACAGGAACCAAAGTCTACTGCTCCCTCATCAGAGTCGGCCGGAGTTTGACGCCTCTGCTCGAATGCTGCGGCTGCCAAAATCGCTGCGGTAAGCTACGAAAAGAGTCCGAGTCCACGCAGAAGCCAGCCTCCAAGCATCTCTTCGTCTTCCTTAAGAACTGCTTCTTGGGCTTCGCTTAGTTTCCATCCTCCCACCCAACCCCCAGCCGATGCTTTGCACTGCTCCGAGTCGTAGGCCTCACCTCTAGACTTGCGACGGACTCGGATGGCTCTGGACCAAGTTAGCGATGCCTTGCTGCCCCGGCGGTACCAGGAGGAGATCTTCACCCGCGCTCAGCAAGGGAATGTCATCGCGGCGTTGGACACGGGGAGCGGAAAGACGTTTATCAGCACGCTCTTGATCAAATGGGTCGCTGCGCGCAATATCGGCGGGGACAAGATCACAGTATTTCTCGTCCCAAAGGTGGCGCTCGTGCAGCAGCAAGGAGAGTTCATATCCAAGCAGACAACACTGAGGGTACGGCAGTTCTCTGGGGCCACCGCCCATGATATGGGGGACAGAGAAGGCTGGAAGAAGGAGTTCGAGGACGCGGACGTTTTCGTGATGACCGGTGAGCAGTTCGCATGCTGCGGGTAGAACTCGTAGTCTGAACAACCATTCGTAGCCCAGATATTTTTGAATCTCCTCACCCACTCACATTGGAGCATGGACAAGGTATGCGACATAACACTGATATGATCCTCCGCTCACTGGGGGGACACGACAGGTCTCCTTGATAGTCTTCGATGAGTGCCACCACACACGCAAGAACCATGCATACAACGGCATCATGCGAGAGTATTTCCAGACTCCCGTTGAGTCTCGCCCAAAGGTCTTCGGGATGACTGCCTCGCCGATCTGGAATCCCAAGAACGCAGTGGAATCTCTTACCACTCTGGAGCGCAATCTCGACTCGAAGGTGATCGCAGTGAAGGAACATGTAGACGAACTCGTCGGACACTCGCCGAAACCCACAGAGGTATGCGATATGATGCGTGTCGTTCGTAATCCATCTAACGATTGTCCCAGATTATACATGTCTACCCTGCCTCTCCTGAGAAATACCCGGACTACGAATCCAAGTCCCTGAAGCAAAGACTTGACCTAGAGCATTTGCCTCCCAAGATCGGCATCCCTGTGGAGAAGATCTTGACGAGATACGCCGTCACCTTGTACAGCCTCGGCCCGTTCGGCGCGGAACTCTTCCTGTACACCGAAGTCAAGCAACGTGTATCCCAGCTGATCCAAGATGCGCTCGACTCCGCTATGGATTACTTGACCCCTGCCCAGTACACGGAGAATGCCCGAGGCAGGTTCACAGCTCTGCACCAAGAGGATCTTGTACACCCCAGACTGCGGGAGCTAGAGCAGACTTTGGCCGAATTCAGCTCATTCTTCGACCCTCCTGAGGGCTCAACGCCTCCCGAAATTCCAATGTCATGGTGTTCGCCCAAGGTCCGCGTGCTCGCCGAGACATTATTTCACAGGTACACAAGTTCGTTCCAAGGGATTGTATTTGTAGAGCAGCGCCATGTTGCAGCGTGTCTGGCGACGCTGCTCTGTCGTATACCGCTCATAAGCCACGTCATCAAGGCCGAGCAGCTCGTGGGACATGGGAGGGATGCAGGCGCGAAGACGAACACCAAAGGGATGGGTACTCGCAACCAGCAAGATACCGTACAGCTGTTTCGCGAACGACGAATCAATGTTTGTAAGTACCCGATTGTGTCCACTTCGTTGATGGTCCATACTAAGGGAGAGTAGTGGTAGCCACCTCCGTCGCTGAAGAAGGGCTCGACTTCCCTGTATGTAGTATCACGCCTGGGGGCACATACCCACGTCATCTCGTAAGTTGGCATACTGTGGTTGTCCAAGGGTTGCTAGTGTGCTGGAAACAACACACCAGCAACACATGGCTACCCATCAGCTTGCCATAACCATCCCTTGCGAGATGATCTGGGTATGTGTTTCCGGTCTTTCTGGTCCCGTACTGACGCCCGGCAGGCATGCGATCTGGTGATTCGTTTCGATCCCGTACAACACATGGTCGGGTACGTGCAATCGCGAGGCCGTGCCCGGCACAAGACGTCAACGTTCATCATCATGGTCCAGGAAGGCGCCCAGGCGCAGGCCGAGCGGTACCTACAATTCCTGCAGAGTGAACCGCAACTCAAGCAGGTCTATCAAGAGCGAGATCTTGCGTTGTCGACACCGGATGAAGATGAAGACGATAAGGACGACCCTGCCGACCTTGCGGAGCGTGAGCGATTCGTCGTCCCGACCACTGGCGCTATCCTATCGTACACCAGTGCCATAGGACTCCTCAACAATCTCTGCTCACTCATTCCTCGAGATAAATTCACTCCGATGCACGTCCCTAGGTATACGGGCGATTACAGCGCCACTGTCCACCTTCCTTCTAGTCTACCCCTCCCGGCCGATCTTCTTGTGTACGAGGGCCCGCCGAGACGCTCGAAGAAGGAAGCAAAACGTGCCGCCGCTTTCCTGGCAGTCAAGAAGTTGCATTCGCTGAACGTCTTTGACGACTACCTGTTGCCCGCGAAGAGCTCTCGAGGCCGAGAGAAGGAGGATCCTGATGGTGTCCCTATCGGGGATGTCAGCAAGATCCCGGACGTCATGGAGGTTCGCGTTCGCGATCCGTGGGTCCTCGGTCGGACCCTGTGGCTTCATGTGGTCTACCTCGATGGACGTCCTTCTGCTGGCCTCGTCACCGGTACCCCCCTTCTTCCTGTGGACTTGGTTGCGAGCGGGTTGTACATCTCGACGGATGAGCCTCGCGAGCTCGTTCTGCACCCCCTGGACGCGTGGAGCCAGCGCCGTGCGATGGAGGACTACACGCGGATGGGCCTATGGTGGTGCATCACTGGCAGAGGGATCACTCTCCCGCTGACGTGCTACCTGGTCCCGATCACGCGTGACTACACGATCGACTTCGCCGCGATCGAGCAGGCGATCCTCCATCCCTACGGCTCGTACAACTGGGACGGCGTCGAGGAGGAACACTACGGGCACCTCCTGTACATGAACAACAAGGAGGCCGGACACCCGATGATCCTCCACCGGTTCCGCGACGACATCACCCCATCTTCGCAGCCCCCGCCAGGTTCCAGAGAAGAGGCGTTCCCGACGTACCGAGACTTTTGGCTGCATAAGTATACTAGGAAGGGGTATACCCCGGCAATCTCCACTGACGGACGATGTGTGGAGGGCATTATGCTCGATCGCAACGTATCTTGCTCCTATTCATTGGACAACACAGATCGCCCGTCTGGGACGAAGGCCATCGCCACGGTTATCTTTCCCCTCGAGTTCTGCAGATGGGCTATGATGCCTGAGCATATCTATAGGACTTTCTTCATCCTTCCCGAGCTCTGCCATCGCGCTACGGATGTCTGGCGCGCGCGGGAGGCCCGTATCGCTCTCAAGTTACCTCCCATCGCCGATGACGTCCTCGTCCAGGCACTTACGCTCCCTAGCGCGAACACCTCTTTCAACAACCAACGGCTCGAGACGCTCGGCGACGCCGTGCTGAAGCTTGCGGCCGTGGTCCATCTCTTCAACAAATACCCTCATCGGCACGAAGGCCAGCTCGACAGCATGAAGCGAGTCTCGGTCTCAAACCGGACGCTGCTCGCTCGTGCTGTCGAGCGACGCCTCGAGCGCCATCTCAGCAGCGAGAACCAGAGCATCCGCATGTGGAGGTACATCACGGCAGACGAGGACGACCTGTACGCGCTCCGGGCACGTCGGCGCACGGCTAGGCAGTTCCCACGGAAGAGCATGCAGGACTGTATGGAGGCGATCCTTGGGGCGAGCTTTGCTACGGGGGGCATCGATATGGCGTTGAGGGCGGGGGACGCGCTGGGGATTGCCATCGGAGGCCCAAGCCCCTGGAGCATGCGTTATCGGCCCCATGCTCCTAAGTCACCCCCCGCACCTTTGTTCGCACAGTTGCAAGAAACACTGGGCTACGACTTCGTCAATGGACAACTTCTACTCGAGGCGATTACCCATCCCTCGTTCTCGTCCACGGATTCAACTTCCTATCAACGGCTCGAGTTCTTGGGTGACGGTAAGCTATCATGCAACGTGCCAAGTGTTAAGGCATTGACATGCGACATATGTAGCACTCATCGACTTGGTCGTCACCGACTACCTGTACAAGAAGTATCCTAAAGCTACGTCTGGCCAGCTCTCCTGGGCACGATCTCGCACCGTCTGCGCACCCGCGCTTGCCGTCCTTGCGGTGAAGCGACTCCGTCTACACCAGTACCTGCTCATCAACAACGTCGAGCTCAGCATCGCGATCGCCCGATACGTCCCCATCCTGGAGGAGATTTCCGACGAAGAGATCATCCACCACGGCTGGAAGCAAGACCCGCCGAAGGCGCTGAGCGACGTCTTCGAGAGCGTCATGGGCGCACTCCTCATCGACTGCGACTATAACTATGACAAGGCGGCGGCGATCGTGGAGATCGTCATGGAGGACTTCCTTGCTTTGCTCCATCCCGATATGCCGAGGGACCCGGTGTCTCAGCTGATGGTCTGGGTGGCACAGTCAGGATGCAGATGCGTCCGGTTTGCGTAAGCAGCAAGCACTCTTTCGTGATTGGATCCCATTCATACTAATCTGACTGTAATTGTGGCAGGAAATCCCAGAGTCGACCGGAACTGCGGCGTTATGACTGCATGTCGGTCCTCGTGCATGAAACGACTGTTGCAGGGCCAATCGCTGCGCCCAACCTGTCGATGGCGAAGGGTCTGGCGGCCGAGGAAGCTCGGAGGGTGCTCGACGACCCCTCGTCCCCTCACCACCTCTCACGAGTCTGTGTTTGTGGTATGGAGCAGGTGAAGGAGGACGAGCCTGTCGAACTGCCCCCAGAGGTGGTCAAGGAAGAACTCGACGACGAGACCCATGAGGGCTTTGCGATACTGGCTCAGATTCTGATTGAAGAGACAGAGGACCCCGAATTGAAGACGGCCGATGAAGATGAGATTGCAGAGCGAGAGCAAACCGATGGCGAGGACGAGGACGTCGGTATACCTATGGATACGAACGATACCGTCGATGCGGTGGAAGAAAATGAAGACATCGGCTTGAAGAACTCCAACGGATTCACGTATGACGAACATGTACAGACGGAAAGTGAAGATGACGACGTTGGTATGGCTATGGCTACGCACGATACGATTGAAGAGTTGGAAGTCGAGCAGCTGATGCAGCTGGATGTATAGTAGCAGCGGGAACGGTGGGACTAGGGCTGCTCTTTGGGAACCCATGAAATCGGCTCTGTATCGGTACGGACATTGTTTCGTTAGGTCAGTTGTATTTGTAGGGTTTGTAAGGTTGTAGTGCTTCATTGACAATAGATGCTGAGGTTTTGCTTGTTTGCGAGAATGGACGCAGGAATGAAGTAGAATAAAACGACCGGATGCTCATTCAGCAAGGTATGTCAGGCAAGGCTACACTAGGTACGACAATAGCACGGGACTGGCCGCTGACTGCGATTGCAACTGCACACGCGTACAGGTAATCCTGGGCTACAAGGTTGGATTGGATAGCAATGACAGCAAGCAGTAGTAAAACAGTACGTGCTTAGACGTGGGACAAATACATGACAGGAACGACCACAACTTCTGTCGCACAAGTCAAGGTCAGCGCCGCGTTCTTCAGAGACCGGCAAGCGATGAATGAATGCTCACCTTGACGTAGCGTGTACGTCTCGTGATACTGACGCTGTGCCTGGCGTACGAAAGGGCACCTCCCAGCCAGCCGCTCTCCGTGCGTGCTCATCATCTTCATCTCCTCTCGCATCATGGGCACCCTCTTTGATTTCATGTTGTCGCATCGCGCATCTACTCTCCCCGGACCACGCGCCAGGTCGGCATTGAGGACGCACGGCATCGCTACCGGCTGGACCGTGACTGTAACCAGCTTCGGCACCGACACCGCATCGTCGCAGACAGACCCGGCGCGCTCCTCCAGCCCACCCCTTCCCCCCGCCCCACCCGGCGTGCCCAAGCCAGGCGGGGCTCCAGTACGGAGCCGCCACGTAAGTCAGATGTCTTCGTCGTCAGACAGGAACTCGTCCTCCTCGTCATCGACGCTCTGCAGGTTGGCGAAGTCGACCTTGTACCGGAGCAAGCCGCCAATGCCACCAAAGCCCTTCACGAACTGCGCGCCCTCCTGCGAACGGTTCGTGACGAATTCGAGGTTCGCACCGAACTCCTTGTACTTCTCCGCGAACCACTCGAGCAGCGGCTGAGGCTCGGTGACCTTCTCCATCTCGAGCCCGGTAGACTTGTCGATGAACCGCTCGCGCTCCTTCTCCTGCTCCTTGTTGACGTGAATGGTGATCTCCTCTGTATAATTCGCTGAGATGAGATCCGGCGATATCCAGAGACAAGGGTCGGAACCTACCGCCAGCAGCATTTCGGAGGACATAGCGAGTGATATCAAGGTTCTCCCATACAATGAGCGTCTCAACGGCACCGAGCTCAAGCGCCTTGAGGGTGTCGTCGACACCGAAGCAGTATTTGCCAGTATCTTGGCTGATCTCGTCGAAGTAGCGTTGGATGAGCTTCTTCTCCTGCACGAACTTGACGTTGGAGAGTGCCTCCGCCGCAAGCTCGATAGCCTAGAGAAGTATACGTCAGCCGCTGGACTCACGCATATGGGAACCCAATACACATACCTGGTTGAAACCGTTCTCACCACCGTAGCTGACATCAACGACCTTGATGACCTTTGCGGCCAACCGGGGGTCAAACATATCAGACTGGCTGAGTTCAGTCTTGAAGTCCGCACTACCCGCGAGCACGAGACCGGTTACGTTGACCTTGTCGTTGGTAATGAAGTGCTGGACCGCCAACTCGGCGACCTTGCGGACGTAGTTGTGCCGCTTTTCGTCACGCAGACGTGCGAAACGCAGGGCGGACTGACCACCACGGCCGTGCTTCTTGGGAAGATCGACGGTGAACTTGTGAATAACCTCACGGGTGTTGCCCGCGACGGTACCGAAGAGTGTACCGTTACCGTCCATGACGATGAAGCCGAACTTTGAGTCAGATTCCAGCAGTTCTTGGAGCGCTTCTGTGTGGAACTTGTTGTCACAGAGGTAGAGGGAGCTGGAGAGCGGGGCGTTAGCACGGCGTGATAATATCCTCCGCAGCGAAACGTACGTGTTGATGGGTTTATGGGGTTCAAAGTCGAAGGAGACCTTCTTCTCCTTGCCTTCGTCCGTAAGGATGGTACCAACGAAGAGCACGAGACCATTCGGCGGGACACGGTTGTACAGCTTCAGACGCTGCTGTGTGGAAGTGATGGCTGCCAATACGGAGAGACGGTTGACACGAGACTTGATGTTTGACGCAGTACCGTATTCCTGCGTCAACATGGCAGAGACCCGGGAGATTTGGTCCTACACCCAAGACTTCAGTCGATCGCTTGACGATCGAGGGGGGTTGAGCGCACCTTTGGTGGGATGATGAGCGAGATCATGGAAGTGCCCGCTCTACATCATGCGATGAGCAGGTGCAAGTACGGAGTAGATGGGATGAACGCACCCTCTAGCGGCATCGAGGCTCTTGATGAGCTTCTTCACCTTCCACATCTGAATGTTCTGCTCTGCGGGATCCTGGCTCATTTTAGCTGCGAGATCGCACTCGAATCGAGGCTTTTATACAAAGAAAGGATGAACTGGACGTCGAGACGACGAGGGGAAAGGAGAGGGAGGAGGTAGAGGAAGAGATCCGGGGCGGAGGCTTGTACACTTGCAGATTCTGCCTTCCTTCAAATTTTTGCCCATTTGTCAGAGTACCCCACTTTGGGACTTACGTACAGAGAAGTCCATACCCATTTTGCTAGCACAGCTTTTACGTCTAAATCTGATACGTATCATCCCCAATAAACCTTCCTGGCTGAGTTATCGACACGAAATTGCTCCCCTCCTGCGCTCATCTCAGGTCTCCGGTTCCGTCAATGGCGAAACGGAAACTTGACTCAACTACACAGCCCGACGTCGTCGAATCCAACAAGCGACCAAGAGTACAAGCTGAGGAAGCAGCGCCCGCCGCGCCGAATGACGAGAGTCGGAAGGACAGCACGAGCACGCGTCCCCCAGAAGCAATGAATGAGCACGCCTCCGACGCGTCGCCGGCTGTCGAGCAACCGATTGCCCAGTCTAAGAAACGTGCGCGAAAGGGAGACACGCAGGAGCGCAAGGAGGCGTCGCGCGCTGCACACAAAATCCGCAAACTAGTCCCTCCTCGACCGTTCCCAACTGTACCTACGTCGGTCTCAGCCACAGGACCGCGTTCTGCACATACGGAGGGCAAGAATTACATCTGTGTCACGCGTCGAACAGAGCTCGGCGCGTACTTACGTCGTTGCAAGGACGTCTTTCTCAAAGACGGGTGCGTACTTCCACGTGCGAGAGGTCTTGATGGCGTGGCTGAAGACGTGCTTAGATACAAGACGCTGCATCTGAGCGCAATGGGCGCAGCGATCCCACACCTCATGCAGCTTGCTCTCTCGCTTCCCCCCATCCTCCCATATTCCCCCGATGAGATCCACACCGAGGTCAAGACCGGGACGGTCGAAGTGCAGGACGAGCTGATCCCTGAGGACGAGGACGGAGATATCTCGTATCGGACACGAGGGAAATCGACCATCAGCGTCATCATCAAGGTCGGGGACGGGGTCGACGAACCCGCTGCTGGAGCTGCGAAGGTTCCGCGACGAAAGAACAACGTAGGTCGCGCGGCTACGGGAAGCAGTCACAACTCCGGCAAAGCAAAGGGCGCAGGGTCGGCCACTGAACAGCTCGTATACCGGGAGGACGATATGGAAGAGACGTAGTCTGTATACGACATGAACCCACTTGCCATCCAGTGGCAAAGGTACGATCAATGCGCTGTGTTTACGTCCTGTGCTCAAGCAGCCACTCAGTAGAGAATCACCCGGCCTTGTGCTGGTAGTCTCGTCCGCCAGCCGGCAACGCCCAAATTGGACACGAGAGGACAGAGGTCTTTCACCTAGCCACTATACTCAGTCAGAGTGGCCAGTCGACGGCATCACCACGCTTTCAAGCGCCTCCGGCCTCCCATCAAGAGTCGGTTCAAGGCCGCGAGACGGTGCCCTTCCAACCACGGGGCAACCACGGGGCGGTGGCCGCCGAGCACTGCTTGAAGGGGCGAACTACGATGCGTAGGTGGAGGACATGGAATTCTTGTTGCTACATAGATACTGCTCGTCATATGGGAGATTCGTTCACAGGAAGGTTATATCAACTCAAGACAAGCAGCGGTGTAATTTCCGCCTGCTCCGACTACCCCTCAATCACCTCAAGATAGAACGACAACCTCCTTCACAACGTATATTGGCACCTGTCCGGTGGTGGAGAACTCCAACTTGACATTAGCCGGATTGCCGTTTGCGTCCGTGCCTTGGTACACGATATCGCCCATGAAGCTCGAAGAATCCACCATCGTGGATAAGGCATCCATTGCCGTAGACACCGTCACACCATGGATACCCTGCATGACGCTAGCCTCCACCGAACCAGCGACAGGGTTGCTTCATCCCAGTGATTCCGCTATTTGATCCTGATGGCGAGCAAACCCATGTCGCGCCCGGACACACGACGGCGAAGGTCGAAGTACACGGACTCGTTCATAGTGATGCGGGACGCAATGCCGCCGGGCACTCCGGTGAGGATGCTCCCATCGAAGTACTTGCTATGCTACTCATCGAAATGGTTGCGGTTAGATTGCGAGATGAGCCTCGCGGTAATGAGTGACTTACATTGCATGATAAACAATAGTAGTTTGTTTGACAGTACGGTCGTTGGCACGCCTCCAGATAGCAACCTTGCAGAGGCAAGCGATGGTTTTAAAGCATTGTGTATAGAAGAACGACGTAACGGGGTGATAGTACAAGAGCGCGAAAGAGACTTGAGATAGAATAACGAGAGTGATCTGTGGCATTTATGCCACACACTACCGAACATAGCATCACGAAGCAAGGATACGAAGCAAGCTAGTCATGCAGACCAACATCATCAGAACAGATACTCGCGCGGCCCATCCACCTCGCCCATCCGCTCCGAGAACTGCGAGCTAAACCCGAACCAACTATCGTCTTCACGGCGGCGCAAGCCCCGAGCAGACGAGTTCGAGCGCCATCCCGAGCCCACCGACTCGCCGTCCGAGCCGCCAAAGTCATAATCGTAGTCCAAACTCCCCGAGGAGCTCAGCCCGTCCTCGACCTCCGACCACTCGTTCTGGAACTGCAGATCCGACAGAGGCGTGGACGTCCCCGGGGCGGGAGGCTGAGGTTGCACCGATGTGGGCGGGGACCACGCGGGGGCGGCGAACGACGCGGAGAAATCGAGAGTCGGCAGGACGAACGAGCGTGCTGGGTCAATCGTAGGAGAGGATGCGTCCCAGCTCCCGTTGATGTCCGAGAGGCCGGAGAGCGATGCAGAGTGCAAGCTCTCGGCTTCGCTCGCACCACTGAGAGCCTCTAGGGCCGCATCCATCTCTTCAGCCTCTTCACGGTCTTGGTCGCGCCAGACTTCCTCGATGGCGCACCATCCCGTGCCAGCTTCCCCGAGCACGCTACGCACCCTGTTGGCTGTCCAGCCCTCGAAGCGGACCTCCAGCACTGTGCAGAGGCCAGACATGTCTCCGCGTGCTTCGCAGTGCACGCCTGGGTCGTCGAAGACGCGTGAAGCATCAAGGCGTGCAAACAGGGTAGAGACCCGTAGTGCATGTGTGCCGTGAGAGGCGTGCATCGAAGCTATTAGTTCAAGAGGGAGCAGCGGTCGAGACGATGAGGGCGGGTTAGGCGCCAAAGGTAGGCGGGACGTCGGAGTAGGTGCGAGAGGGATAAGGAGGTGCGTGGTGACCTCCGGGGCTGCGGGAGTAGGGAAGTAGTGCTCGAGCTCCTCCTGAGCTTCGCCCTTGGTGGTCGATGCTGCGCCTGCACGAACGACACGCTGGAGGGGGCGCAACGGCGCCTTGGCCTTCTTGGCCGCCTTCGCCTGTGCCTTCGCCTTCGCCTTCTCAAGCTTCATCCGTTCCTTCTCCTCCTGCATCCGGACCTTCCAGTCCGCCTCACTGAACGCTCGTGCATATATCGGCACGTTCTCTGCGAGGTGCTGGAACACGGGACGGCCCGACGAGAAGTTGCGCGCAGTGCCCAGTCCGACCTGCGTGATGTTCCGCGTGACCACCGGGGCGCGGGGCAAAAACGGCACTTGTGCAGGGCGAGAGAGGAAGCACCGTGCAGGGTACGACATCCGGTCATGGATCGTCGGCATGCGCGTCGCCGGGGTGTGGAGTGCCCTTGCCCGCGAAGCTCCTGCGCCAACATCTCCTGGTACTCGGAGCGTTCCTGGGGTAGTGAGGTGTGCGACGAAGCGCGAGAGGATGGTGCGAGTGTTTCTGACGATCGACTGTGCGGTCGAAGTTGCTTGGCTTGCTGTAGGGCGAGGTGCATATGCCGGTATGTGGATGGCTCGTGTAGCCGCTTGTGCGGTGCCGCCTCCACCGGAGGGGAAGAAGTGGGCCTGCGCCCCCTTGAGGGCGCGGAACCCGGTCGATGCAAGCTGCATCGTTCAACGCTGTGGTCAACGTCGACGATGGGTGCGAGGCTGAGGCAGCTGCGGTGGTGGTAGCGGTCGAAGAGTGAGAGAAGGAGCCATGGTGAGAATGCGGAGTAATAAGCAGGGCTGGAGTCGGAGCCGTCGATCGCCCGTCGCCGTCAGGACGCGCAGGTGCGCCGATGCTGTGCTCGGCTAAACTCGGCATCCCAAGTTTGGAAGGTCTCCTAGAACGTCGGCCGCAAACATTCTCCTGGGCAAAGCTGTTCGCTCCTAAGTGTGCTCTCGTTGAGGGCTGAGGATAGGAAGACAAAACTATGAGTCGGCCCAGGTTCGAACTGAGGACCTTCTGTGCACAGGACATGTTAGACAGATGCGATAACCAACTACGCCACCGACCCGATGGTCGTGGGCCGCGTGTGCTACCTCTGTCGGACTGAGATCTCTCAAAACGAAGCGAAATGTTGCAAAAATATCCATATTCATACATACCCTCATGCACAGTGAGCAAAGGCGAGCGAATGCAAGCCTGAGGGGCAGCCGGTGTGGGGCAAAACATTGAGTCGGCCCAGGTTCGAACTGAGGACCTTCTGTGTGTTAGACAGATGCGATAACCAACTACGCCACCGACCCGATGACAACGAGTGGCCGGAGGTGCATCCGCCGCGCAAGACGTGGCTCATGATACAATAGTTCGTAAAAGCCCAAACCCGCCAAGCCTCCCCGGTTGCAAGCTAGTTTGACGTAGTAAGGCGCCAAAGAACCCCAGCTCAGATATATGGAACAAACCTTGGAGGCCGAATGTGTGGTGAATAGCAGAAGCAAGCAAAAACATGAGTTGGCCCAGGATCGAACTGAGGACCTTCTGTGTGTTAGACAGATGCGATAACCAGCTACGCCACCGACCCATTAAAAATGGGCTTCGCGCGCTAACCACTGGGAGCGCGCGCACTCGCCGAGTCGCAGAGTACCGGGAGGTCGCGAAGCGGGTACTGTACCAGCACCTCGAAGACTCGGCCAAGCTCGAGTTGGCACTCGGTCGAGTCTCTAGAAGACGACATTGCATTCAAGCGCCTGAGAACATGGATAGGTTTCTGTCGAGAATATTGTCTAGTGACTATGCACGATTCCCATCCGGCTCAGTACTTTACATGAACGTTGTGGCGCTCCCCGCGATGATGTTCAATACTTGACCATTACCATCCTCCTCCATTATGTGACCACAGCGGCCGTCTCGGGCGGGCAAGAATGTTGAGAGACTGTCCCGCGAGAGGTACAGATCTAGGGCGATAATGACAGACGGCGCGTGCTCCGGGTGCACGTACAGAATACCACGGGCAACGCATGGCCGGTAGTTCAGGCTTCTCGGTGCGCTCCATGCTACTAGTGCACGCACATTGTGTACTGTAGAACTCCGCCAAGACAGAGTCGAGTCTTGCAAGTGCCTCCTGGTTGGTGACCGACGGCGTCAGTGAGAACATCGATGGCGAGTATCTTGCACACCTGGCAAGGTCTGCGTGCTGATGTCATGTGCGCAGCGTGCGATACAAGTATGCCATATCACTACACCATCTCCAGTATGGCCGAGCGTTTGTGTTGCGTAGCAAAGCGGGATGAGTTGATGCCGTCGTTGAGAAGAAGCAACGTAGGAAGGCATGCGATGAGCACAATCACCCAGCACAATCAGACAAAGGACTCGCGAGTCGCGGGTACAGTAGGTGCTCTTGCCGTTCATCTCAGAATATGCGAAGAGCCGCGCAGGAGCGGATAGCGTGGATACCCAATCCGCACACGAGAAGCCTATCCGCGATTAGTGGACATAACCCGGCGGTAGCGAATCCGATGGGCGACAGAGTTCATCGTGGTAGTGGTCCGGCGTAGTTCGGCCTCGCGGACCCCTGAGGAGCTGCGTAGTGGCGTGAGCTAGCACAGAAGAAGCACAGGCATGGTACCAGCCACCAATAAGGGATGCTGTTCGGAGACAGAGGGACGTACAGGAGACGTCTGTACTTGATGGAAAGCCGGTTTCTGACAGCGTTGGATCGAAGAGGCTCCAAGGATCAATCTCTGAGGATGTTGGGAGTCAAGTGGCCGACGAAAGGGCAAGCACTCGGCGTTGGTGAGACTTTGGGCTGAGAAGCTAGCAGATTATCTTAGCCTGAGGAGGCCGAGCCAATACCGCAGTAGACCATGGCAGAACCAGGCGTAAGCAGAGCTGTCCCAGTGTCAGATTAGTCAGAACACCCTCAGGCTCACCAGTGTACTGCAGATACACGTAGGATGAAACACAGTCCGACGGAGGGGGAGAGAAAGGAGGACAGCCTGAGAAACCAATCAAGAAGGATTACGGAGAGTGTATACACGTGACCGCGACGACGCGCGCGCTATGTAAGCGCCTGTGAGGTTGCGCCATCTGCAAAGTGCGACAAGCTGAGAGGATTGCTCAGCGGAACAAGCTCGCGAGTCTATAGCTGTCGACTCTGCGGCCGTATACAAGATCTCTTGCACTTGCCTTATTTCACACCTTCCTCCCTATAATACCCCCAGCCGTGGCTTCCCTATCGATCATCCGACGCTCCTCCTCCCTCTCTCCCTCCTTCTCCCATCCCGCCATTGCCTCTCGTCGTCTCCTCCAGGTTCGCATTCCCCGTTGCTTCATCTCCGCGCCTCCCTTGTGCTTACCAGCTCTGCAGATTACCCGCGCGCTATCTTCTGCGACCTCTGTAGCCAGAATGCCTCCCGTCACGAAACCCGCGCACGAAAAGTACGACATTGTCTTCATCGGAGGTGGTAGTGGTGGTGTTGCAGGCGCGGTAAGTCCCTTGCCCAGGTCCCCGTCCGCTTTCTCCCATACCCTTCCCCTCTCCGCGCGTTGGCTTCGGCAAGCGTTGCGGTCGTTCGTCGTTCGTCGTCCCTCGCGCGACCGCCAACTGGCTAGACTCCGTTCGAAAGCGTGAAGGAGCGGCGATGTGAAGGAGCTGGTTGCTGCGACTAGACCTTTACTCGAGAAGCCCTACAATGACGTCAAACATCGGACCTCCATGTCGCGCGCATCCGAACAAGGCCTTTACTGACGACGTATACAGCGCAGGGCAGCGTCGTATGGCGCGACAGTCGCCGTCATCGAAGAGAGCGAGAAGCTCGGTGGTACTTGCGTCAATGTCGGTACGTGCTGACCAAGCCCTACACCTCACGCGCCTTGCTTACATATCTCCTTCAACCAGGCTGTGTACCGAAGAAGGTACGCACTATACGCGCGAACAGTCAAGTCGTGTTTGTAACATGCCTATTGCACAGATTATGTGGCATGCCGCCGACATCGCGGACAAGATCCGCCATGCCGAGGGCTACCAGTTCAAGGGCCCCGGAATTGGTGCCCCCCAGTTCTCCTGGGCGACGTTTAAGCCTCAACGCGACGCGTACATCAGGCGTCTGAACGGCATCTACGACAACAACCTCGGTAAGGAGGGCGTCGAGCTGCACTACGGCCGCGCGCGCCTCCTCTCGCCCACCGAGGTCGAGGTCAAGCGTTCGGACGGCTCGACGTACACGCTCAACACCGACCGTATCTGCGTCGCGACCGGCGGACGGCCTACGATCCCGAGCGACGATGAGATCCCCGGCGCGAGCCTCGGCATCAACTCGGACGGCTTCTTCGACCTCAAGGACCAGCCGCGCCGCGTCGCCGTCGTCGGCGCGGGCTACATCGCGGTCGAGCTCGCGGGCGTGCTGCACACGCTCGGGAGCGAGGTGACGATGCTCATCCGCGGCGAGACCGTGCTCCGCACGTTCGACCCGACGCTCGGCGAGACGCTCACGAACTGGATGAAGCACACCGGCATCAACTTCCGCCACGGCTCGCACGTGAAGAAGGTCGAGGGCGCGAAGGGCCAGGAGCTCACGCTCACGCTCGAGAGCGGCGAGACGCTCAAGGTCGACACGCTCATCTGGGCGATCGGCCGCCACGCGAACACGGAGGGCCTGGGCCTCGAGGAGCTCGGCGTGAAGCTCGACAAGAAGGGGAACGTCATCGTGGACGAGTTCCAGGAGACGGGCGTGCCCGGCATCACTGCCCTCGGCGACGTCGCGGGCAAGGCGCTCCTTACGCCCGTCGCGATCGCGGCCGCGCGCAGGCTGTCGAACCGCCTGTTCGGCCCCGAGAAGTTCAAGGGCGACAAGCTCGACTACGACAACATCCCCACTGTCGTCTTCTCGTACGTACCTACGTCTTGATGTGCGGGATTCCTGGAGATGCTGACCTCTGGGCTATAGCCATCCTACGATCGGCACCGTCGGCCTCACTGAGCCCGAGGCACGCAAGAAGTACGGCGACGAGAACATCAAGATCTGTACGTGCCCCCATCCCTCTCCAGGAACGCCCATACAGTAACAGTACTGACGAACCCCCACAAACCACAAACAGACAAGTCGTCCTTCCGCGCGCTCTACTTCTCGATGATCCCCGAGGAGCACAAGGAGCCGTCGGTGTACAAGCTGATCTGCGCCGGGCCCGAGGAGCGCGTGGTGGGCATCCACATCATCGGCCTCGGCTCGGACGAGATCATGCAGGGCTTCGGCGTCGCCGTCAAGATGGGCGCGACCAAGGCCGACCTGGACAACACCGTCGCGATCCACCCGACGTCCGGCGAGGGTGAGTGGTTCCGTTTTTGACGTTTGGACGTTGGGACGTGCTCTGGTGTGGTTCATGAGGTGGATGGACGGAGGCTGATGGCTGTTTTTACTCTTGTAGAGCTCGTCACGCTGCGGTAGACGGCGCGAGGGCAAACGAAGGAAAGAGCCAAGAGGTCGAGGGAAGGGAATTCAGCGGTGTTAGAATCCAAGACAACCTACTAGTCACCCAGAGAGTCAGCGAACTACACACATATATATATGGATGTTTCTCTTCCACACCCTCGATGTACCACTGCAGTATGGGCTTGTCGCAGCTGTACCAATAGACATCTCATTGAAGCTTCTGACTTGGATTTTGGACGCCCGAAACGCTACTCATTGCGTTCAGTTAGCATGTCGCACACGTCTTCAGCTCATCGATGCATTATACCTCGAGCTTCAAGCCCGAGGTCTCACACCGATATCTGCACCGATTGAGATAGGACACCATCGCGATGTGAATCATAAACCCACTCGCTTGAAGTCGCACAAATCTCAAACGCTGCAGACCGCGATGACCAGTACTACTGTGCCTGTGCACGGGGCGGCTGGATAAGCAGGAATCGATGTATTGCGCAACTGTATGACATGCGATGCTCGGTGCTCGATGCTCGACGCTAGACGCTAGATGCATATATGCCAAAAATCCGTGCTATGATCGGGGACGCGGGGGACTCAGGTCCAACGTGTGTGAGACGATGGTATGGGGGGGGGG